>JAMPIV010003738.1:0-83308 GCA_024509875.1 Oreohelix idahoensis
ATTCAGATTAAATACATTCTGTACATAACTTGTAATTTAAATTGATTGTGATTCCTGGTTCCCTTGTAGTTGAATCAGGACACATATTCATTCATGCTAGTAATGAATACATATTGTTATTTGAACCGTTACGAGTGACTTCTTTAAGCTATTCTCATAGAGTGTTATATGTATGTGAGTGTCACAGTGTTGTTAAGAGTAGTGGATTAAATTAAATTGTTTATCTGTCTGTTGTTGTGACTTACACTTCACCATACACATACCCTAGACACATAACGTAGCATCACACTATTCCAGAATAATTCTGACTGAGATATATAGATATGTGGTAGCAAGTAAGGTTATCTATAATACACTACTCTTAATAGATATAGATACCTTCACAGCTGATCTCAGTCAGTACACTAAGTTCCCTATAAATATTTATAACATCCCACTTCACCACAATATATATATATATATATATATATATATATATATATATATATATATATATATATATATATATATATATATATATATATATATATATATATATATATATCTTCTTCTTCTTCTTCCGTCCTTAGCCAACGACCGGCAAAGCAGTCAGTGGCCATTACGCCTAGTGGCGTCTTAAGGGCAACAGCGAATAGATTTTCTTTGCCGTTGTTCCCATCACGCCTAATGGCGTCTTTAGGGCAACGACAAATCAATCCGTTTGTCGTTGTTTCCATAATCAAAGTGACTGGCAAACGGGTGATCAGCCCGTTAGTGTATATATATATATATATATATATATATATATATATATATATATATATATATATATATATATTACCATGTGAATATTAATATGTGAAAATAGCTAGTGGATGTCCAAGTCAGCGTATAGAATGATGATTTCATGAACCACCACTGCACGGGCTGGTGATTGCTTTATTGCTAGTTTCGTAAAGAGAACTAAACGCATAAAGTAGTCCCAGGTTCCATAGGGAGCAGGGATGGAAAGATGAAAGAAATGATGTACATTTTAATTATAATATTTACAGTTTCACAGCAGTTATTGTTTTTGTTATTGTTAATCAGAATCGACGTCATTGCACTCCGGGCAAACCCATTGGTGCTCTGTCTCCCGCAGCAAATATCGAAGGGTAGGAATGCTAATTTTTCCTGTTGCGCACAGGTTGTATATACAGCGGATGCTTCATCTCGTACGTCCAACTCTGCTGGTCTTACGTTTGATGCCGAATTCCAGCAATCTTAGCCTTGATGATTCATCGATTGCAGTGTCATTTTCTAATAGATGAACATGAATCGCCTTCAGTATTTCTTCTTTATCATGGCCAATGCACCTTTTATGGGTGCTCTTGAAGCTAGTCTGTCAGCTCTTTCATTGCCACGTACCCCGGCATGACCATGACAGTAGATTACAGCGTGTAAATGTCGGTACAAACATATTCACTTTAAAATTAATGTACGTCTTCAAGCATTCCAACAAGTGTAGATGTAAATTAAAACATATTCACTTTAAAATTAATGAAAGTTTCAAGCTTTTAAATTAGTGTAAACATAAATGAAAACATATTCAATTTATGTCGTGAACACTTTTCAGTCAGTGGAAATGTAAATCTAAACATATTATATCTGTACTATTAACCTTTTCATTTAAATGTGATGTAAAGCTAAAGCTATTCAATTTAAAAGTAAAGAAAGTTTTATCCCTAGGGATTAAATTTAATTCTCATCGAGGGTAAATTCTGAGTAACTGGGATGGGGGAATAAGAAAGGGGACATATTAACTATGTGTCGAAAAACGCAATACTCAGGATAGTGTTTCGTCTCTATTCTTTATCACAGTTATTGGTGGTACCAGCAGAAAGTACTATCTCTGGAACAAGGAGGGAACAATGACCTAAGCTTTAAGACGAGGGACCAACTTTGTAGACTCTCCCTGACATTTCTGGGAAACGAGCTACACCCGACAACCTTTACCAGCGACGAGCGTGAGCAGTGTAAAAAGAACCAACCCATCAGAAGGACCAGAACCGCCATTGGCAGCTAAGTTCAATATATAAGCTGCCAAAGTGAACTTTCTACATAAGAATTCTATCATCAATCAATGATGAATCCTTTGTGTTAAACTATTCAAATTATTTTCAAACTGTTCAAACTTAAGGGATTATTAATTTTTGTTATGTAATGTTACAAATTTAACTTCGATTTAATCCTTTTAAATGTACTTCATGTTTGTCTCAGTCAATTTACTACACACACTCTAAACAGAGCTATACCAGAATAATACGAATTCCACTGAGTAAATCAGAAGTGGGGGCTTGAACGAGCTAAAATTAATCATTGCTTAATTCTTCACAAAAGTTGTCGGCAGATTCTAGAATTAACGTGCTCAGCCAAAGCAGCATTGTTTTCGCTTATCTGAATATCTTGTGAATATTCCCTTGTGATAGAAGTGTCATTACCCTTCTATCTACATCTCTGCCAAGAGTAATCTTGTGCGAAGGTAGACATCTTTGAAGGCCAATATTAGATACTCTGTTTTGGACACTGTTGGACCACTACTGCAAAGCAGGGAAGGCAATACCGTCACACAGGGGTGGCTCCATGTTTTCCATAAAGACCGAAAACGGAGATGGTGATAATAATTTAAAAATATATTTATTCTTTCATTCCTTCCTGCAAATAAAGAGGGGATGGGGAAGATGAACGCTTAAGTCATTTGTGAACTGTAGTTGGCATGCAGACTGAAGCCAAACAGAAAATCTTCGTCTCATTAGAAAGAAATTTTCACCAAATTTCAGAATAAAACTCCCTCCATTGACGTAGATGTGACCGTTTAAGGTAAAAACACTAAACGGTTTAACTTTGGCTCTAAGAATCGATCTGGGTGTGCAATTGTTGGATGAAATTGTCGCTAACTCGAGGTTAAAATCGTTTGCTATGTTTAGTTAAACGTTGGAGGTAATCGACGCGTGTTTCCTGGTCCTTCAGATGAAGGAAATTGCCCTGAATGACTGCAGTAGTCATTATTCACATTTACTGTTGCTTTATTTTTCGTAATGGGAAGCAATTGTGCCTTGTCGACGACATTACGTACGTCAATTTTTTTTTTTTTTTTTTTTTGATTTTGTATCCAAGAAGTCAGTTTCTTCCCTGAGGAAGGTTGCGAATACCTGGTCTGTAATCAAGCTCTTCAGGTGTTCTTCCAGGGATTGTGTAGCTAATTTTTGTACAAATTGCTTACTGAACTTTATTCAACGTCAACTCAACCTTTTCAACCAAAATGAACTTTATTCAACCCTCACTGAACTTTATCTGAATGTTAGATAAATAATATGGAACGTTTAATATGGGGCGTGCATAAGGTAGATGTCTTTAATCTTTTGTTTTATTTCTTCTGCAGTTTTCTAGTTTTTAATTTACCAGTTTTTTCCCATAATGCACGAAATACATTTTCATGTATTTAAGTTGAGTTTGACACGACCATGCACGTGAATCCCGGGGGGCGGGTCTCTGAGGAGAAGAAAACAGAATAGGACTACTGTTTCCTCAGTATGAGACGATTAACTATGAGATGTGCATGAGACTTGATCTCATTGTGTAAAACTATGAGAATGTGCATGAGACTTGATCTCATTGTGTAAAACTATGAGAATGTGCATGAGACTTGATCTCATTGTGTAAAACTATGAGAATGTGCATGAGACTTGATCTCATTGTGTAAAACTATGAGGATGTGCATGAAACTTTATCTCATTGTATAAAACTATGAGAATGTGCATGAGACTTGATCTCATTGTGTAAAACTATGAGAATGTGCATGAAACTTGATCATCATTGCGTAAAACAAGCTGCTACATGAGCCTTCTCTGACAGAGGGTATGAATGCTTTCATGCAGGCTTCCGCTAGTGGGCCAGATATAGAGATGGCCCCGTGCTCCAAAGGGGGCAGAAAGACAATCGATGATGATACGTGTCCCGGTAATGGAGAGAATCTTTGGTGGAAGAACGTAAATGAAAGAAAGAAGAAGTTGCGTGAGAAAAGAAGAAGTTAATTAAAAGATGAACGAATCACGCAAACAACAGTTCAGTCATGCTCACAAGTTAGTCACGTGTGCTTAAATCAATTAGTTACCGTGTAGATTAAATTATAAAGTGAAATGTTTATCAATTCTTCGTTTCGCAAAGATTTTCGCGCAAGCTCATAATTTGTTTCATTTGTTTGTCAACATATAGTTTTCATTTGGCTTTTAACATTTACCCGTACTTGTCATAATAACAGTGTAAAACAAATAATGCACAAACTCTTTGTGATCAAGAAAACAGAGAGACACAACTGAAGGCCGACTTATGAATGGGTTAAGTGAAATATGAAAACACATTACTAATTATTTTGATTGCTATGGAAGGAAAGAAAGCAATGGATAAATTAATCAAAGAACACTGTCGTAGATTTTTAGATAGGAGAATTAAGACTTGGGTTGGTCCCTTCTGAATAGGTTGGAATGAGTGAGAGTCACAGTGTGAGATAGTAAAAGAAATAGATTCCACGAGTGAGATGATAGAATGTGATATAGAGGCTGTCTCTGAAAGCGGAAAAAATTTTTTCTCCCTCTCACCTATCTTCTACGACAACTTTACAGCGTCAGACAGTCTACACACAGATATATCTATTACCTATATTTCTATCTACTCACGGGCACGCACATACACGTGACGACAGTTAGACACCCAGACGTGGGAATCTATAACAAAGAATATATATATTATTAGAACGAGCTGACCAACGCACTGATTTAGTTCAAGAGAGATTTTATTATTATCATCTAAAAAAAATCTTCTCACAACACCAAAAAAAATACATCAAGGAAAAACATATACAAATAGTCATAAAATTTAAGAGAAATGCTACAAGGATGATAGCCCGTTTGAATCTTACTCTAGGTTTAGCCCACAGCCCCGTTAAGAGAACAGATGATGGCCCAAAGAGTTATAGATACATAGGGTTGAGTCTAAGAGGTTTCTTTCTTTCTCGTAAATGTATGAACAGAGTTGGAAAATCTGATTTAGCCTAAGAAAAAAGAAACTCTTGCATTAGTAACAAATTCTGCAGATTAAAAAAAAGTTAAGACAGCAAATGGGTGACAAAAATACAACGGTGAAATAACACTCAGACCTGCGTACACTCTTATTCATTCAGCCATGGCCATGTGCTCACATTTATACTTACAGCTTTGCTCGCTGCCTCTGGGAACATAATAAATTCTAGGACCTTCACACAGACCCGTAAATGCAGTATCGACCAAGAAATCCCCAGTTCCAAAAGACGTACTGAACTCTCTGTCTCAGGGAACGATTCCTTGGGTGTTCTTATTTTTCGGATGTCTGTTAAGTCACATAAAATTTGTCCAGGCACGGAAGTTAGCAGAGCACAATGTCATTAGCTTTGGTTTCTAGAATTTAAGGAATGTCAGATCGGTGTCTATTTTCAGGAAGGTACTATATTTGGTCACCACAATACTAATCAAAAACTCTGTCGGAATGTTAATGTTATTCTTGTAACTATTCTCGCCGCCAGGCAGCATGTAAATTTAAATTTGTGGAGCAATATGAACTGGCTCAAAAGCCCAATATATATATTTCTAGTCTTTAGAAACCGTTAGTGGGAGTCGTATTACTGTCTCTCTCTGATGGCATATGCACTGTCAGACCAGTGTTACTTGAAAATAAAACCCACGTGGTTAAAGATAGGAAATGTCTATGCTTCTCACAAATATGTCTCTTTACTAAACGCTGGCAAGTTGGGTTCACCCCAGTATTCGCTAAATGAAGAAAACAACATATAATATAATATACAGAATATGTACTCGTTATAACTTACATTTTAAACGGCAAGCCTACAGCTTGACTTATATTTATTAAAACTTCCCGTGAGATAAGTTATATAAAAATCAATCATCAGGAATTAGGAATATCTGCGTATTCCGTCAATATTCACTGATGTCGCATCTAGCATTTATAAGTTAGTTTTAGAAAAATAACTCGACTGAGTAGTTAGCAGTTAAATTAAATTCCTTACAGCTACTTGTTTGTTAAGGTAGAAATATAATTTATTCTGTTTTCCACTGTAACTCGTCGACTAAAGAATATAACAAACTATAAATTAAGCACTCTGTTCAAAAGAAACTAGTTAAAATGAAATGAGCGATTTAACGCTTTAAACACTTTCCAAAATACTAGATATCTATTATATTAATCTCACCACAGCACTACGGTAACACCACGACTAGGATAATTCACTAGATAGGTAGTTAGAAGCTCGTCACAAATCTGACGAGAACTATCAAATTCGCTATACAAGCTTCATTCGCTAAGCACGCGTGTTCCGTCTACTGAAGATGTTGAAGACTGAAATGAAATCAGATTTCAGCTCCTGGGTGGATATTTGAAAACAGGGGCAAACAATCCCACATTTCCTCAAACTCCGAAATCATCTCCCCTTTTACGTGTAAAACACCTTACATTAACTAGAGCCTTTCCAGACAACTGTCTCGTACTGCGTCGTAGAGATGTCAGTAATCACGCCTTACCTGAGCGCTCAGCCGAAAAACCCGCGCGTGACAGGTGCAAATGTGGACAAAAAGTCTGCTCTATGTCCAGCGAAACGAATTTTTCGCACATTCTTGTCTACCTGCGCGACTGACATCTGATGCAATAAGGTTACTAGTCAGTATGAGAAAGAAAAACGATGATGGGAAAGAAATATATTTTTCGCAACGAATGCGAAAAATACAGGAAAAAGGTAAAGAGTGATAATAAAAATGGAGAATACGGGTGACAGAAAAAAAGGAAAATATATGCAATTCAATGAACATAACTCTCCGTGACAAACACCCATACATCTTAAAGGGTATATTGCTGTAGGATATGAGAAAACACAATTTAGAAAGATTAATGAATGTCCTATCACTCGCCAGCGTCTACTCATCTCTTGTCACCTTGGAACTTGTCTGGTTGCTCTCATCAATTCCACATAGGACGTTACTCATAGCAACAGACTAACTTTATGAATAAAACAACACTTCAACAAACAAATAAACAAACATACAAACAAGTGTAATAACAACAGTTATATATTGTCTCTTATTCATTCCTTCAGGACCACTACTGCACTTTTTAAATTTAAATTGTGGAAGATTATTCTAGTAGTCAGGGCCGGATTAAGGCCAAACTGATGCCCTAAGCACAGCCCAACAATGGTGCGCCCCCCACACCCTTTTAGTGCTTAACTGACGAGACATTAAGACTCCGTAAGTGCTGATGGTGAAATAAGAGATTGACAATTCAGTTTTCTTCCAGGCCAGACCACATAACTATATTAAATGAATAGTTTAAAAAAAAATGTTATTTAACACTAAACAGCAGTAAGCAATATAAGCAGATTATTTACTTATAACTAGGGAAACACGGCCAATAAAGACAATTTAAAAAAAAAAATTCGACTAAACTCAAATGTGGCAGTGAAAGAGCTGAGGGGCATAATAGATAAGGGAAAAACTCTGTGGTGCCCCCTTCCCTTGGTGCCCTAAGCACATGCTTATTTTGTTTAATGGTTAATCCAGCCCTGCTCGTAGTAGTTTCAAAGCCATTTGTCTAACATGGTAGCTAGCCAAATGCGCAATCCTCCATAACGACCTTTTACGGCAATATACATCAGACACATGTGAGTGCCTGGTGAAGGCTTCCTTCAAGGTCAAGGTGACAGATACAGTGTTGGCTCCATGCTCCATAAGGAGCACAATAAAAAGTGAGAATGTTTATGATGTCCGTACATTTAGCCATGATGATATTAAACAACATAGAAGATGTCCGTACATTTATCAATGATGATATTAAACAACATAGAAGATGTCCGTACATTTATCAATGATGATATTAAACAACATAGAAGATGTCCGTACATTTATCAATAATGATATTAAACAACATAGAAGATGTCCGTACATTTAGCCATGATGATATTAAACAACATAGAAGATGTCCGTACATTTAGCCATGATGATATTAAACAACATAGAAGATGTCCGTACATTTATCAATGATGATATTAAACAACATAGAAGATGTCCGTACATTTAGCCATGACGATATTAAACAACATAGAAGATGTCCGTACATTTAGCCATGATGATATTAAACAACATAGAAGATGTCTGTACATTTATCAATGATGATATTAAACAACATAGAAGATGTCCGTACATTTAGCCATGACGATATTAAACAACATAGAAGATGTCCGTACATTTAGCCATGATGATATTAAACAACACGGAAGATGTCTGTACATTTAGCCATGGTGATATTAAACAACATAGAAGATGTCCGTACATTTAGCCATGATGATATTAAACAGCATGGAAGGTGTCCGTATATTTAGCCATGATGATATTAAACAACATGGAAGATGTCCGTATATTTAGCCATGATGATATTAAACAACATGGAAGATGTCCGTATATTTACCCATGATGATATTAAACAATGTGGAAGATGTCGTACATTTAGCCATGATGATATTAAACAACGTGGAAGATGTCCGTACATTTAGCCATGATGATATTAAACAACATAGAAGATGTCCGTACATTTAGCCATGAGACTAGCAACGTTTTCTTCCTTGTTACACAGATCGAAGTTGATGACTACAACAGACTATGGCTGGAACCGTAGAACACTTGTAACTAGGGTCAGTTTTACCTTTTGGGGAAATGGTCGGTCGCCTAGGGAGGCAAAATTTGGGAGGAGGCAGAGAAATCAAGTGAATTAGAAAATTATTACGCGAAACGAAGTCGTATTTCCGAGAAAATTCGTGTTTTATTTTTTGTTTCCTTTCTACATGATTGTGAATATGTGTGTGCCTTATAATAAAAATATAGCCTACGGTAATCTGACATTCTTTTTGGGACTTCGTAGCATTCTATGATTTGCTAACAAAACCATGAAATTTTCTGCCTGTGTTACTCATCATGTGACGTATTCTTTCCAGAACGTTGTCTCCATTACATCTGCTCTGAACACATCACGATTCTGGGCAAGTCGACCTGCATCAGCCAAAGACAAGTTCAGACTCTCTGTGATGTCCTGGGTCCACCGTCGTCTAGGTCGACCCCTTCCCCTTTTTCCAGGGACCATGCCTTCCATCACTGTTTTTTCCAGACTATTATGTCCTTTTATATGACCGAAAAATTTCAGCTTCCTTATTGCGATGGTATTTAGGAGCCAATGTTCCTGTACGTTTAGTGAGTGCAGTACTTCTCTGTTGGTCTTTTTTCCTGTCCAGGGTATTCTCAACATTGTTGCGCACATATTTTTTGGCGCACGGATTACGCATACCATGTAAAATGTTTTAATTATCTGATGAAGATATATTCATCTTTGAATGCATGTTTTGGTCTAAGGGACGAAACTCAGATTGGGCAATAAGTAGTCATTCTGTGAGTTATCGCTCTTTGTAGCGTTCTTAAAAATAGAACTCGGCGGAGGAATTTAGACTTACTTGAATCTATTCTGTGTCTGGTTAGGAATAGATTGTTCTTGCTTCAGAATGTCTATGGCCCGAATCTATGTGTAGTGCTTGTCTATGTAGGACGAGTATGTCTTATATCTTGATATCTTAGTATGTTTAAGTGGAACTATTTGTTCTTGTACTGTACTGAAGGGGGTCAGGTGTTTTCGGCGGATGAAGAGAGGTGAGAGGGTTCTTCGGTTGTCAAGGCCTAGGGCGGGAAGTCATGTCGGAGAGATGCCCAAGAGTTTGTGATCTTTTTAAGTTATTCTGGGGACGAAGATAGTTTCTTCCAGGATCGTTTAGTCCACGAGTTCCCCAGTTGTGATTCTATAACGCCGGGAGAGCGTTTTTGTGCTTGCTAGTGTATTTCTTATGTCCAGGTAAAAAAACGTACTTTTGCTGACTTCGTTCATTCCTAGGCTTAAGATGGGCAGACGTTTACATGAACTTACCTATGAATATGTCGGGACGACATATTCTCTAGCAGCACTAAATATGTTTATATGCAGCAACTATGAGGACAGAATATGCTGATCCTTGTAGAATCATTTATTGTTGATGAACAAAGCTTCGATTGAAGATTTCGCTATACACCCGTATAGTGAGTGATGCTCAACCGGGAACCAGCAGCCATTGTGGAATTCGATTGATTTTGGAATTCTACTTATTGTAAATCATTAGCAGAGAACGGGAAAACTTCCTTATTATCAGGTGATGATTGAGAGATCACTATTATAAAGAAATTAACATTATCTTCACAGAGATTTGCTGTAATTTACCTAAAGGAATCGTCGCTAGAAAGAGATCCTGTTTAGGAGTCAAGTTTGAACAGTATTGCTTAATTGACATGCTCGGTCAGTAAGGTCTACTGACTGTATTTATAAACTATGGAAATCTTGGTGTTTACAGATGTTCCATTACCAGATTATTCTTCATGAATGCTAATTTAGGACGGTAGTCCATTGATCAATATTATGCTGTCTATGTCGACTCATGTTCCTGTATCTGTACCCAATCTGTCAAGTGTGTGCGTCCAATTAAACTATTGAAACGACTACAGTGGTCTGCATTGGTGACATAACGTAATGAGTGAATGAGTGCCTTATACGGGTCAACACACGAACAGTCCACCATTCGCCTAACTCACACTTCACACTCACACTCCATATTTGCATAATCCTGCGTCGGTTGAGTTGACCTTTGCTCCCCCTGGAGCCTCCATCATATTCACCACTGGTTTGCGTGAGGAGAATACACAGTGACGATCAAGAAGAAAAGGAGAGTTATCAAACATCCTTCTGTAGCATTTCATTTCGAATGATGTGATCTTTTTTGCAACTGTTTTATTGAGTGTCCAAGTCTCGCAGCTGTATGTTGCTACTGGGAATATACATGCTCTGATCAGTTGTAACTTTGTTTCTTTGCTTGTGCCTTGCCATAGGTTTTTCATCTGTATTAGTTTATGTGAAGCAATTGCAAGTCTTCTTTTAATTTCTACTGCACAGTCGCCAGAGCTGTTGATGATTGATCCTAAGTATTCGAATTCATTAACACTTTCCAGTTCTTCGTTATCAATTTCAATTTCTGGTTTGGTCTTTACTTTGTCTGTTGTCAATACTTTGGTCTTCTTGGTGTTTAGGTATAGATTCTGGGCCTCGCTGTGTTTTTTGGTGGACAGAATTAATTGTTCAAGTCCTTCTGAGTTGGTCGATAGGAGGACTGTGTCGTCAGCATATCTGATTTCCGGGATCTGGTACCCGCCGATGTTAAATGAGTCAAACTCTGTGTGTTCTTGGTCATCTCTTACGTTTCTCATGATATTCTCGGCATAAATGTTAAACAGGTAAGGGGAAAGGGTACAGCCTTGTCTTACTCCTTTCTGTACTTCAAACCATTCTGATGTTTCCCCCTCTATTCTTACGGCTGCCTGTTGTTCTTGGTACAGCAGTGCGATGAGTTGTATAAGGTGGTTTGGAAATCCCATATTTTCATCCACGCCTCTTTTCCTTGAACATAAACAAACGAAGTTGTTTACCAACTTTCGCGACCTGCCAGTCATAACAGGGAGCGAATCACGTTTGTTTATCAAGTTTCTCACGCGAGCTGACCTGTTAATCATCGGATATATGACCGATCGCACGTGGAAAAACACCGGACCTTTTTGAAGTAAAAAATATTTCCCCGTGTACCCTTTGAAGTTCGTACACAGAGGGGAGTTAACGCTTTGATCTCCAGAAGCGGGTAAAATCTCCGAGACCCCGTTACACGGTTTTAAGTCTCTGATGTCGATTAGCAACGCCCGACAGAGCGACCGTGAAAGCCTTTTATCTGGGAAACTTTGTTTTCTGATTCTCTGCTATGCACAATAGTGTGAAAAGTAGCATCATCTATTGATCATACATCCATGATGATATATAAACTGTGTCTTTCTAAACCTGCTATCCGTCGTCACTTAGAATTTTTCGGATAATCTAAACACGTAGTCTAGAACCATTGGGAAAGATGTATTAATAGTATTCGTGGGGATTGTCATTCTGATGTTCTGGTAAATAGAAATTAGTGCTTAAGTGTTAAAGCTTTTTTCCATTATAATTCACTTAGAGTTCTAGCTGTTAAGAGCAGTGAAATAATAATATCGCGTAGCTATTTTATACCAGAGGTTCAGTTTAATGTTCATTTTACCACCCGCTTTCTGACACAAGAAGAGACGTTTTAGTTGACTGAGTATATGCTAGGCGCAACTGATAATGACAGAATAGAATTCACGCTATATTTCATTTTGTGTACTTATAGTAAGTGACTATTATTTTGTACCATATGATGACCAACAGACGCCGACAATTTAATAGCTTTAACGACAGGCGATATTTATGTAAGTGCGCGTATGGATAATTAAATAATAATTGACATTGTACGCTAATCGTTACAGCGCGAGCAAGGGCGGGGAGGTTGCATACCTTCATCCGACCTGTAATCTCAGCGTTGGCGACGTGCGATAGTTTAGGCATAAAAGAAAACACCTGTGCCGGTTAACTTTAATCAGGACTGACGGAGTGGATAAGAGATCGTCTTTGTCCCTTCCGTGTGCATATACGTAGATATATAATAGAAGCATTTTTCCATAATGTTCCTTTATTCTTAAGATGATCACAAGAGCGACCAGCGGTCTTTTTTTCTTCATTTACTGATTGGTTAATGTTGTCTTCTTCTTGGCTTACGCGTCCCCAAGTTCATTTGTGAACAGGAGTGGCCAAAGAGACAAAGTAACATTTTAAAATGGTAAATTTAACTGGACTTATATAACCCAGAAATAATTTGTTCAATTTTTATCAGCCCACTGGCTGTGAAAACAGTAACATTTCTCCCGACTTTTAACAGTCGTATCCACGTGGATTTTATCCAGAAGAGTTACGCTGTTTCATAATCGGCATTCACCATAGAGAGAGCTCCGAAAGGATTACCATCATTTAACAATTGTAACAATTTTTAGCAACTAGATGTTTCCAAATACTGGAAGTATTTTTCACTGTTTGCTGTGAACACAAGATCTCGGTTTTTACACTAACTATTCGAAGTGACATTTGTTCATCCAGGAATACACCACCAAATTTGGCGTCCCATCATAAAATCGTATTTTTTTAAATAGAGGATGGACTGGGGCCATCTTGGATAATACCCCTGACACTTTGTATATTCAGGAACCATTGTAATTCCAAAGGGATATCACCAAGAATAGGTAAGCGCGATTGAGTGGCCAATGTATAACAGAGAGAAAGTATGACAGAGAGAGAGTGAATATTTTTCTTTGTTACAAGTATTGTACCAACATTGATTGTGCTTAAAAATTGTATACTTTACTGGGTAGCATTTCGTAGGAATTTTGTTTTTCCTTACTGTCTATTCTGTAACATAGTGCTAACCTTTGACCTTTGGGGTTATTAACTTGTTGGGTTCTTATCTCAATAAGGGGAGGGCACATTTATTCTGTTATTTCCTATGTATGTAATTCTGATTTTATTTGATCTTTCTTTATATATTCGATGTTGTCAAGTTTAAATGATAATAAACAACAAAAGAAACTTAACTTTGTGTGTTGGTCAGACCAATACCCAATTAACCATAGTTTTTTCACGTTCGTGTGTCTTGTTGTCACATAGTTTTGTGTGTGTGTAGTTAAACTTATATTTACATGTATAGGGAGGGAAAGATTGTCTTATACTAAATTATAGTCGCATAGATAGGCTGGACTAGAGAAACTACTCATTCCAGAGACATATCTTCTCCTTAAACTATTCACCCGTGAAATCTATTTCTCACACCTTTATTTCTCACGTACTTATCACCATCCGCTCTACTCGGGCGGGACCATAAATAACTTCCAAACCTATCTGATTACGACAATGTGTATGTGCTTTAGTGTGTGTTTGTGTATGGAAGTTGATGGTGCCTAATACCCTGTTTGCCTATGACACCAAATACAATATCACCGGCCCTGTTTGTAATACATCATACTACGGAGAATACAATGATTCATACACGTGGTCGCAATACGGAAAGATCAACCAACCGACAGTCAGTGAGTTCAACACTAGATCACCTTGAATGAGTTCAACACTAGAACACCATGGACAAGCTAAGGTAGATATTTAAAAAAAAAAGAAAAAAAAAAAGAATTGTTATGGATTGGCTGAAGGGAGTAGGATAGCAAAAGCACTGAGTTGCTATTGGAAATATACATCTTCTCAATCTCAAGAGGTTTATCAGTAGCATTGGGAGAAACAAAAACCCTGTAATATTTTTACTTTCCAATACTGTATTCTTTTACATTTCTGTAAGATCCACACTGTTATCTGAAATGATTGCTGCAACTCGTCAAATTATATTTATTGCTGTTGTTGTTATTACTATTATTATTATCACTAGTAGTCGTTCTTATTGTTATAGCGGCGGTAAAAGTAACAGTACTACAGCGTTACAAGGAAACATACTGTCACATAGAAGTGAATCATCATCATCATCTCAACCCGTAACCCGTAATGGGTCGTAGGGGTGCCATGGTGGAAGCATAAGCAGACAGGGTCCTCCGCTGCTCTCTGTCCTCAGCAATGCGTACAAGTGTGGAAAAACCGTGTCCTGCCCATTCTTTGATGTTATCAGCCCAGGATTTTCTTTGCCTTCCTCTTCTCCGTTTACCTTTGACTGTTCCCTGGAGGATCGTTTTCGAAAGGGAGTCATGACGAGTTACATGCCCAAACCAGGCAAGCTTTCGACGTTTCACTACTGACAAAAGTGGTTCTTGGTGGCCTGCATAGGTGTTTATCTTCTCTCTAACATAGATATTTGTTTTGTGCTCTTTATAGCAAATGCGCAAAATTCTTCTATAACATTTATGCTCGAAAGCCTGAATCCTTCGCTCCGTATCTGCAGTGAGTGTCCAGCTCTCACACCCATATAAGAGAATAGATAATACAAGTGATTTGTATAATTTGATCTTCACAGGAAAACTGATGTTACTTTTCCAGATCACATTCAGCCTTGTCATGGCAGCTGAGGCCATCTCAAGTCTTGTCTTGATTTCTTTACTTGATCTTCCATCACTACATATAGTGGACCCGAGATATTTAAAGGTGTTAACTTCTTCTAACGTTTGCACTTTTAACGTAATGTTGGTCGGAACATGTTTCTTATGGCTATTCACCAATATCTTGCTTTTTTCTATATTAATTTCAATCCCATATGTTCTTGTTACTTTCTCCAGTCTAGAGGTAAGGTCTTGAAGTTCTGATTCTGATCCAGCTATCAGATCGATATCATCAGCAAAACGTAGGTTGCAAAGAGGTCGGCCTCCAATCGATATGGTTGTTTTATAATCATAAAGAGCCTCCTGCATAATATGTTCTAGATATATATTAAAGAGCACTGGGGACAGGATACATCCCTGGCGAACTCCTACAGTTGTTTTGAAAAATTCTCCAATGTCATTGCTTGCAAAAACAGCACTGCTTGCGTCCTTGTATAGTGCTTCAATGATATCTATGATGTTAGTATCAAAATTGAATTTTCTCATTATTTGCCATAAGCCTTCATGCCAGACGCGATCGAAGGCTTTTGTGAAATCGATGAAGTTATGGTATAAATCGTGTTGATGCTGGAGATGTTTTTCGATCAGTAATCTAATATTGAAGATTTGTTCTGAGGTACTTCTTTTTGGAACGTAAATTGTTCTATATATCTCACATACAAACAAACCTTGACTATTGCTCCACAATCTGGGATGGTTGTTCTATGTCCAAAACAAAAAGACTTCATTCACTACAAAAGCGTGCAGTGCGTCTAGTTTCTGACAACTGCCAAGCACAGTGTGTAGATCTATATAAAGATCTCAAAATACTGCCTCTAAGAAAGCGCTTTCTGTTCAACAAAGCTAAATTTGTTCGCAAAATCCTAATCCTGTCACAGAATGCTCCAACATATCTGTGGCCAATGTTCAAATACAGTGAAAGACGCAGTCAACGCCTTAACAAAATACAAGTGCCCAAGCCTAGGCTTGACTTATTCAAGAAAAGCTTAGCTTACTCTGCTGCTCATCTCTGGAACTATCTTCCACATTATCTGAAAGATAACAACCTCAGTCCCTATTCATACAATCGTAAACTTTTCGATTACTTTATGAGTTCTGATTATCTGCCCCCCTAATGTGATTATTTTTCCGAACAAATGATATAATATCGAATGTAGGTTTAATGATGATGTTAGTGTTTTTCAACATATTTTGTTTCATGGTGATACTTAGTTTGTATTTTTTCAACATACTTTATTTCATGTTTATAATTAGATACTGTGAATGTGAGTATGCTATTATTTTACCTTTATAGCGTTGAATTCCTTGAATTGATGGGTAAAATGTATGTGAGAATAAATGAAATCAGTATAAAAGACGAGAGAAAGGAAGGGCAGAATGTCAGACGGGCCTGCGTGCCCAATTCTCAACCCTTTGAAAATAAAGTTCGTTCGTTCGTTCTAAAGCCAGCCTGTTCCTCGGACAAGATTTCTTCTGATTTCTGTTTTATTCTGTTCAAAAGTATCCTTAACATCACTTTACTTGGATGACTAATAAGGCTAATGGTTCTGTAGTTCTTGCACATTTTTAGATTTCCTTTCTTTGGAAGCGGTATTACTAATGACTGCGTCCACTCTTTTGGCCATTTTTTGGTACTCCATATCTTCTGGCAAATTGTTGTCATGATTTTTACTATATCTGGTCCTCCATATTTCAAGAGCTCTGCTGGGATATTATCCACACCCGGTGACTTCCCTCCTTTCAGCGAACATATAGCCTCTTCCACTTCTTCCCGTAATATTGCTGCATTTCCGAGTTCCCTGTTTTCGCACTTAATGTTGTTTAATATGCCATAGTCAGTGTCGAGTTTACAGTTACATAATTCTTTACAATATTCTGTCCACCTTCTCATTACAGCTGTTTTTTCATTGAGCAGAGCCCCATTGCTATCTTCTATGACAGTTACCCTGGGCTGTTGGGGTTTTGATAGTCTTCTTAATGTGTCAAATGCTACCTTGCTGTTACCTTTTATTAGCCCCGTATTAATGGACTCACATTGATCAGCTACCCGTTTTTCTTTGGCCTGTTTCATTTTCTTTCTAATATTTTTATTCACCATACTGTATTGCCATGCTACTTCAGGAACCTCTTTCTTAACCTTTTTCATTTCCCGCCGTGTATCACATAACTTCAAAATGTCATCTGTAACCCATGGTTTGTTTATTTTCTTTCTTTTACCAAGTATTTCTGTTGCTGATTCAATGAGCACGTCTTTCATGTTCTCTGTGATTGAGTTGATATAATCCTCCAAAAAGTTGAGAGCTGCGAATTTTCCTCCAACAGTTGCCTCAGAGATTCCCGCGATTTCTGGATCTTTCAGTTTGTCTAAATTGAATCTTAACTGAGAACATCTGTTTTGATTATAGTTCTTTTTGAGTTTAAGCTTGAGCGTCATCAATACCATGTCGTGATCACTACCAATGTCGGCGCCAGGAAAAGTCCTAGTCTTGGCTTTATTAATACTGGACTTGAATCTTTTGGATACAAGAATAAAATCAATTTGGCCATATATCTCAGTTTTCGGGGCATGCCACGTTGTTCTTCTTGATAACTTATGAGGAAATAGTGTATTTGCAAGGGTTAGTTTATAGTTGCTGGCAAATTCTAGTAGCCTTAGTCCTCGATCGTTGGTTTCTCCTGTCCCAAATTTCCCCACTGTGCCAGCCCACTGACCGTATGCATCTGGCCCTATTTTAGCATTCCAATCACCTAACACGATGAGAAAATCTTTCTTTGGAATTTTCTTAATTGTCTCATCCAGATTTTCATAAAATGTATCAATTGCCTCATCCTCATAGTCAGTAGTGGGGGCATATACCTGTATGATGGAGATGTTCTTTGGATGTGCTGCAATACGTATGGTGATAAGCCTGCTATTTATTGGGGTGCAGCTGATGACAGAGTTCAATCTGTCTTTATGTACGATAAAACCTACTCCATGCTGATGTTTGGACTCATCTCCACTAAACCAAATGTTGTGACCATCATCCGTTATTGTTTCTCCTAATCCTGTCCATCTGACTTCTGCTAGGCCCAGGATGTCCCACGAGTATCTAACAAGTTCATGTGTTAGTTCTCTGACTTTTTCCACACGCATATAGCGTGCGTACATCCCAAGTTCCAACAAAAAAACTTTCTCTAGGAAGTTTCACAACTGGTGTTTGTACCCCATTCACTGTCTTATCACTCTCAAGGCGCAATGAGAGCGGGGTCATTGTTTAATACGGGCCTCGGCCGATCCGGCATATTATTACTGAGTTGACTTTCCATCATAGCATTTCAGTGGGCAAGAGGTTTGCTTGGCGGTGCCCGTCTCCTCTCCAAGTATCCTTGCAGGTACATACAAAAATGTACCTGAAGCAATCTGGTTTTAAGGCGCCAGATACTCGACTTTCGCCCCTTCTCCTGTTAGTATTAAACGGTGCTGCCACGAGAAGGCCAGGAGTTGGACTTTTGTTGTCAGAGGCTTTGTGTTACGCACGCCTTAGGAGCATTTGGTCAGATATTGAGAGCTCATCCTCAATTCCACTCCTGGCTATGACAACAATTGGCACCAATTGAATCAGAAGTGGATCAGACAATCAATAAACAAACAAGTAGATCCGTGGAGGTAACAAAGCTGTGGTTGTACAGCAGAAATTACGGAGTCTTGAAAAAGGTCAGTGCGTGACGGACACGTCTTACAGGTATCATAACACAGGTACACACGTTTTTGGGTTGGTCAGGTGATTGGACAAGTTGACATACAAGGACGCGAATGTTCCACGACTCACATCTAAATGAAAAGACATCATCTTCGATTGTGCCTGAAATCAGCTGTTCTCTCTTAAATTTTTCACCACTTGGTGTACACTCATTATGGAGTAGGTAGACTCAGGGCCGTAAAATACGGGGGGAGGGGGTGTTCAAACACCCCCCTTTCCCCCCTTAGGGTTTGGTGAAAAACGTTTGTGGAGAAATTATACTGCACCAAACATGTTTTGTGCCGAAATTTTTTTTATAACATCCCCCTTTTATTAAGTATTATCTACGGCACTGAGTAGACAACAACACAAGCTGGCGGCCTTGTAGAAAGTCTGCGTCAACGCACTTCGTGTGCTATTGAGATGATGCTTGTTGTAGAAACTGGTTATACATGATAAAGTTGCCAGCCTACTTGAGCAAACAAATGGTTTCTAATTTGTCCGTTTCTCAAAGAAGAAGGGGAACCTTCTTCTTCTTCGATCCTTAACCACCGACCGTCAAAGCAGTCAGTGGCCATCACGCCTAGTGGTGTCTTGTAGGGCAACAACAAATTGATTCCACTTTGCACGGTCGGTGGCCATCCTTCGTACAGTGCCCCAACTCTGGTTCATTCTTTGCATCTCAGCCTCCACAGTCCTCCGCCAAGTTGTTTTTGGTCGGCCTCTCTTTCGCTTTCCTTCAGGGGTCCAAAGCATAGCTGTTCTTGTGATGGCATCGGGGTCTCTTCTGAGGACATGACCAACCCAGCTCCAGCGTCTGCCAGCTATGATGGTGTGCATGTCCTCTTGCTTGCTACGAGTAAGCAGATCTTGGTTGGTGATGGTATTCGGCCAAAAGATGCGGTGAATTTTTCTTAGGCATGTTGTGTGAAAAGAGGACAATTTTGACATTTCCTTCTCTGTGACTCTCCAGCATTCCGCACCATAGAGAAGCACAGACAGCACGCAACTCTGGTATAATCTTAATTTTGTGCTTGTGCTCTATTGGGAGGACTTCCAGATGTTATTTAGGTTAAAGAAGGCTGTTCTTGCCTTATTCATTCTGATGTTGATGTCTTTGCCTGCCCCACCGTCTGGTGTTACTATGCTTCCTAGGTATGTGAAGGTATCTGTCTGTACCAATTGCTGATTCCTTACTGATATGGGCTCAGGGTTGCTCACATTGAGCGTCATGACCTCAGACTTCTTTAAATTGATGTTCAAGCCCACCTGCTGGCTAAATTTATTAAGTCTATCCGTTTTTTCCTGGATGTGTTGATGTGAATGTGCCAGCAGTGCAATGTCATCGGCATATTCCAGATCTTCCAATGTAGAAAATGTAGTCTATCTTATTCCTCTTGGACTGCCCTCTGTTGTCTGGCGCATCACCCAGTCTATGACTGTTAAAAAAAGAGTGGTTGATAAGGGCATCCCTGTCGTACTCCTGTCTTCACCTCGAAGGTTAGGTTGCTCTGCCCAACACTACATGTAAAGTTGGCATAGAGGCTTTTTATGATTGCCACTATGCAGCTTGGAATTCCATAAGCCCTCAGTATTTTCCATAAACTGTCCCTATGTATGCTGTCAAAAGCCTTTTCAAAATCAACAAAATTTATGTAAAGCTGTCTTTGCCATTCTGAGCACTGCTCTATAATGTTCCTGAGAGTGAATATATGGTCTACACATCTTCTGTTCTTTCTAAATCCTGCTTGTTCTTTCCTCAGTTTGTAGTCTACTGCCTTTGAAATTCTCTGTATAATTATCCTGCCTAGTATTTTGCTGGGAACTGAGAGAAGAGTGATTCCTCTCCAATTATTGCAGTCTGCAAGATCTCCCTTTTTGGGCAATTTGACAATTATTCCTTTGTTCCACTCTGATGGTGTTGTCCCCGTTTTCTACACTTGTGCAAATAGTGGTTCTAATAGTTCTGCTGCTAGCTCAGGGTCTGTCTTAAATAGCTCTGCATTTAAGTTATCATGGCCCGGAGCTTTACCGTTCTTTAACCCTTTGATTGCTGTGATGATTTCTTCTTTTCGTGGAATGTCTGTATTTACATCTAGATCGTTTTCAGCCTCAGGAACATTCAATTGTGTCTCTGGTATTTCCTTGTTCAGAGTTTCTCTGAAGTGCTCTGCCCATCTTGTTTCCTGTCCCTCTGCTGTCTTGATGAGATTTCCATGCTTATCTCTTACTAATGTAATATTGTTTGCACCTTGTATTCCGCTGATGAATTTAGTTATTTTGTATACTGTGCTTTGTTCATTTCTCAGTGCTGCCTCTTCTGCCTGTTTTGCAAGATCGTCTAGGAAATTCCTTTTGTTGGCTCGGGTTTGGCGTTTAACTTCCCTGTCCAGCTGGCTGTACTGTTCGCTATATAGTTGCTTTAACCTGGGGGGACTTCGCTTCTGTTTTCTTTCTTTTCATTTCCTTTCTCATCTTTATGGTGTTTAGTGTTTCTGGTGTTATCCAGTCTTGCTTCTTCCTTTCCTGTAATCCTAAGCATGATTTGCTACTTTCCTTATATACTGTTGAAATGGTGTTGAAATTCTGGTCTATATCATCAGTCAATGTCTTTTCCTGGCTTTTGGCAAATTGATATCGTTTCTTAATGTCGGCCACAAAAGGTTTTCTGGTAAGGGGGTCCTTCAATTTGCTGATGTCAAACCTTTTCTGTGTAGTTACAGTTGGTCCAGCCCTTCTTAGTTTCACTTTCAGTTTTGCTACTACTAAATGGTGATCACTTCCCACATCTGCACCTCTTCTTACCTTCACATCTTGTAATGCATGTCTCTGTGGTGAAGTGGGATGTTATAAATATTTATAGGGGACTTAGTGTACTGACTGAGATCAGCTGTGAAGGTATCTATATCTATTAAGAGTAGTGTATTATAGATAACCTTACTTGCTACCACATATCTATATATCTCAGTCAGAATTATTCTGGAATAGTGTGATGACTACGTTATGTGTCTAGGGTATGTGTATGATGAAGTGTAAGTCACAACAACAGACAGATAAACAATTTAATTTAATCCACTACTCTTGACAACACTGTGACACTCACATACATATAACACTCTATGAGAATATCCCAAGGAGTCACTGATAACTTTTCAAATAACAATATGTATTCATTTTTATCATAAAGGTATATGTGTCCTGATTCAAATACAAAGGAACCAGGAATCACAATCAATTTTAATTACAAGTATATGTACAGACTTTATCAATGTGAATATTGTAGTGACATATATTATTAAAAATATCCTATGTGTGTCAGTTGTGTAGTGGTAATATGAGGTAATACTGGTTTTGTTTTGTTCAAGCTCTGTTGGTATTTGTCATCATGACTTCAATAGTTTGTCTTTTGGGACTAGTATTGGAGATGTTTTCAGTTCCTGATATTAAGACAATTAAATTCCCCTCTGAATGTTATTTTTTACAAAGTCACTTCAAGATGAGGGGGCATAATGTTGAGCTCAGCTGGCCAAATCAGCTTATCTTGCGTGATGGCGGCAGGAAAGGACTCCTCTGCTCGAATTCTCCCCTGGGCTCTGGAGACACCTCACTGATAGCTAAATGAACCAAGGAGTATGCTGTCCGACTCTGGATTCAGCAAAGCTCTGACCAGGTGCTGCTCAGTACCATCAAGACCACGGGCCCTGAAAACAAGAAGGATGTACCTTCTACTTCATAACTAATTGATACTCTAGTTCTACACTGAGCACAATACAACACAAACATTGAGTTCAGAGCGTTAGGCCAACTGTCAGCTTCATCTGAAATACTTTATACCAGTATTTACCTCCTTAATGGTTACCACGCCTCTGCACTTCCAGCATTATTTCTTTCTAGTCAATCATCCAGGTGTCAGTGTACTATTTGGCCATTCCATGCCGTTTTACTTCCCTCCGACACCCTCTGTGCAGGCTGGAGCATTATAGGCTTTATCTCCTGTTTGCCACTGAACTACACATATATATACAGGCATAAATTAACAATTTACATTCAATTTTCATTAAAAGATACTGAATGGTTCAAGCTTACCACAATTTCATGGAAATAAACACAGATACGTTGATTAGCAATGAATTCTGGCACAATTACTGGCACAAATTCCCATCTGCTTATGTTCCAGGCTTTTATTTAACACAAAAATGAGCTGGCTTCAACGCACTGATGCTTTATCAAGATTATTTGCACTAGTGGTCTCGAACTAACGCTCCTAAGTGAGTATATCAGCGAGTCTAGCCAATGAGGCCACGTTTCGACAAATGTTTGAAAAAATGTTACCTTTTCACGTCTCCCCTAACAACGAAAGATAGTATTTATAGTCCGACCAATCGTGGTTAGTCTTTCATTTGTTGCGCTCCAATCAATTTGGAGTTTACATGGTAGGCTAATTCTGTAACGTAAGATTTTTTTCAAACACGTTATAAAAAAATTTTATGAGCAGAAATGATTTCATGTTGTCAGGCATCCCCACTATTTTATTTTGGTTATAATTTATTAATTCCTGGACTATTTGCGTAACGTTTTACATATTCTTGGTCAGCAAGCCCTAAGGAACCCAAATATCCAAATTTAAAAGAGCTACATGGCTGCGTTCAAAATATGTATTTTCTACCTCCTGTTTCGAAGATGTGCTGTCTGGGTACTGTTATGTTTTCAACCGTAAACCCATCTAATGTTATCTTTTCTAATAAGAGTTTTTCAGGATTTATAAACCTAACTCTGGGATGGGTAATGTATTTTATCACTGTCCGTCTGAAAAAAAGTTAGTGCATGTAGTCTTACACGCGTGATGGCAGCATTTGTGTATCGCGCGAAGCGTGTTTAGTGTTCGGCTTTCTGCCTCTCCCTTCTCGCTATCCTTTTGTCCATCTGTCTTTTGATCTTGGTAACATAGTGTAGAAAAAGACATGAATGGAATTTAAAATTTAGGTCGACTTGCATATTTCAAGGTTTTTCTTAGAAAGGCAGCACATTTTATTGTGTGTTTGGGAAACGCGTGTATGTTGCAGAAGGCCTTTAATATCAACGTGAAACGTTACAATTTGCATACGCAGTAGAAAACAAGGGGATTTCGAGTACAGTCATTGTGACAGCACTGTTCTTTACCATTCTTCTTCCTTTATTTATTATATGTATTTATTAGGGTTTATATTTACCTAATAATTTATATATGTGGATTAGAATATTCCACGACACCTCCCCTCTTAAAACAGACATTATATGTCAGTCCTTTATTCTATATACACATAGAGAAATTTATTATTAGTTCTGGGGTTTACGGTGATTCTCATCACACGGATGGCGGCTTAAAAAATCCGCTCCCAAATTGGTTTTTCCAGATATATACTCAATGCTAAAATTATATGGAGCCAAAAGTAAAGACCATCGGAGTAACCTGGAGTTCTCATGCCTAGCCTGTGCTAGAAACGATAACGGTTTGTGGTCTGTTTGCAACTTAAATGCCTTCCCATATAGATAAATATTGAATTTCTTTATCGCCCATATTACTGCAAGACATTCTTTTTCGCTAGTTGAGTAGTTGATTTCAGCTTTATTCAACTTTCTGCTAGCATATGCCACTGAGCTTAATTCCCCATCCAATGCATCTGATTTCTGTAGTAGAGTTGCACCTAACCCAATATTACTTGCATCCGTCCTTACTATGAATTCTTGACTTAAGTCAGGTAATTTCAAAATGGGTTTACTTGTGAGCTTTTCCTTCAATTCTTGGTAAGTCATTTCACATTGTGGTGTCCATGTAATGCGATCTGGATGTCCTTTACGTGTCAATTCAGTTAACGGTGCACATATGGAATTAAAGTTTTTGATATACTTCTGGTAGAAACCACATAATGAGACAAAGGATCTCACGTCCTTCTTGGTTTGTGGTCTCGGGGCGTTCTGTAGTTTCTCTAAATTCTTTGGGTCAGGGGTCATGTTTCCCTGATAAACTGTGTGTCCCAAAAATTCCAATTCTTTACATCCAACGCAACATTTGGTTGGTCGGGCTGTTAAATTTGCCTCCCTAAGTCGATCAAACAGCATGTTCAGAGAGTCAATGTGTTCCTCAAATGTTTCTGTTGCTATAAGGATATCATCCATAAAATTTGTTATACAGGGATTATTCAGAGGATCCAATAATTTTCTCATCATTCTAGAGAAGACACTAGGCGCATTCTTCAATCCAAATGGCAATCTATTAAACTCATAGTGTCCTTCTGAGGTACTAAAAGCTAGGTATGGTCTAACCTCAGGCTTTACTGGAATCTGATAGTATCCTTTACTCAGATCCACTTTTGAGAAATATTTAGCTTTATTTAGTCTGGCAAACAGCTGATTTGTATCCGGCAATGGATCCACCTGTTCTTCTGTAATAGCATACAGTCTCCTGTAATCTATACAGAGTCTATGTTCTCCAGAGGGCTTCCTTAAGAGTACAACACCGGAACTATACGAAGACTCACTGTGCGAAATAATTCCTTCCTTCAATAGATAGTCTATCTCTTCCTTCAAAGCTTTCTCCTTAGCAAACGGAATCGAATATGGTTTCATACAGACAGGTGTGGAGTCTATTAGTTTCATATCATATTCCAATAGGTTTGTATGCCCTGGTCGGTCTGTTAACACCTCTGCATGATTATTTAGAACCTGTTGCACTCTCTCTTTCTGTGTTTTCGTTAAATGTGTACTGATTTTCACCTGTGCTGCTGTCTCACAGGGGTGTAATGGATATTCAAATGATGAAAGTGGTTCCTTTTTTCATCTCCATGGCGATGGACAAGGTCAACAAGTGTGTCTCTTCCTGATGTTCTCTTTCCAAATATTTCTTCAGGAGATTCACATGATAGATTTTTTTCTTTCCCCTTCTTATCTATCTTATAATTTGTTCTAGACACCTTCTCTAGAACTGTATATGGACCCTGCCATCCAATCTGTAACTTATTCTGACTCCCGGGCAAAAGAAGCAGTACCTTCTCTCCCACAGCCAAATCTCTGTCTTTCGCCTTCCTGTTATAATAGGCAGCATGTTTCTTCCTGGCTTGTTTCAAATTTTCATTGGCAAGTTTCCAGCCAGTTTTTAACCGAGTGGTCAGCTCATTCACATATTGGTATGAAGATGTAATGTTTTCCTCTGCCTTTTCATCAGTCCACGTTCTTAACATAGCTACATGTGGACCTTTAATGGTGTGGACCTATTTGTCCATGCACCGGTATGGTCTCTTCCACTCGAAGCTTTATAGTGATGATTTTTCCTCCCAGAATTATCATTCACAAAACGACCGCTACCAATTTTTCTTTTGGGGCTTTCTCCCCACTTAAAATTCTTGATGAGAGATTTCCTCCCTACATCCTCTTCCTCCAGTTTGTTTAAGTCCGATTGAGGGATTTTCGGCTTATCCTGGGGTAAGACATCCTTTTGCACTCTCCGCATAGTGGCCATTGTAAAACAGTTAAGTGAAGCTTGTCCGTGAAAAGGGGCTTCCCATTCCATTTGGTCCACTTTATCAAATCTATTTTTCTTTTTATTGTCAGGCCTAATTTTGCCCCGTGGCGTGTCCAGGTCCTGATCCATGTTCCCACTTGTGGGTGTTCCCTCATGTGCTATGCTACACCTTTCTACAAAATTCTCAATGTCCCATCTTGCTTTGGGCCAATAATAATTGTGAGCCACCTTTTGAATGATGGTACCTATCTTCTCATGGTCCCCATCTGGTTTCACATGTAGGCTCCTTATTAAGTCTGCCCTATATCTTTTAGGAAGTACCAGCTGTCCTTGATCTTTGGATCTAGCTCCAGTCTTCCTATACATCAACTTGTTTTTCATGTAAAAATCTCCCTTGCCTGGAGTTGTATGACAAGTTGACAATTTTCTGAAACAAGGCTTGAGTGTTTTATCCCCAGCCTGTGCCTTCCTCATCTCTTCTGGAGTGGTATCCAACATAATATCCTCCTCCTGTCTTGAGGTCGACCTGACCTGAAGGGTTGCCATATACACAGGTTTCCTTCTGCAACGGTCAGTGTCATGATTGTTCATCTTACAATTTTTACACCACCTTTTTCCTTGGTTGAAAGATTTTCTTTCATCATATTTCCTTTCATCGAATTGTGGGATTTTATTTTTATTTTCATACCGTGGCCTATCAAATTGGTGCTTACCTTTGTGTTGATCCCTAGGATCAAATTTATTAAAGTTCTGTGGTGCCCTAAAGTTATCCACTTGTTTCTTTTTATTACCTGTTACCTCTGCTTGAGCTGCTTGATACCTTTCAGCAACATTTAGCAACTCATCCAGCCTCTCTGCACCTTGTTCCATGAGAAACTTTCTCAGGTCTGGAGCCATGGACTCTCTTAATTGCTCTATAAGGACCATTTCCTTAAGATCTTGGGTTTTCCCCAGAGAAGTCCATTCTCCAAGTATGTCTCTATTCGTGCAGAGAACTGGTGATAGGTTTCACCTGACAGTAGTTTAGCATTCCTAAATTTTTTCCTATAAAATTCTGCATTCTTTTCATACCTTAACAAAAGAGCCTGCTTTAGCATGTCATAATTTTCCTGATCACCTCTGCTCATTTTTTGCAAAAACTTCATAAGCTGCCCCACGAAGTCCCTGAGATAACTTTAAGCTCCACCTTTCTCTCTCTAACCCATACGTGGTAGCTAATAGCTCATACCTATTTATATAGCTCTCAATATCATCGTCTTTCTCAACAAAATGATCTAAATGAAAATTCATAGCTGAGGTTGAGGCTCCTTGAGTAACCGTAGCATCAGAGGCAAAGGGACTGGCACCATTTTCAGGAGCATGGCCTTGAAACTCAAACTCCCTTAGTCGTAATTCATGTTCCCTTTGTAATCTTTTCTCCTCCTTTTCTGCTTCCCTCTCTGCAGCTAATCTCTTCTCTTCTCTTTCTGCAGCTAATCTTTTGTCTTCTCTTTCTGCTTCCAATTTCTTAGCCTCAGCCTCAATCTGCAACCTCTTACTCTCAGCCTCAGCTTGCAACCTCTTAGTCTCAGCCTCAGCTTGCAACCTCTTAGTCTCAGCCTCTAACTTTCTTTCGGCCTCTTTTTCTAATCTTCTTTCTTCGCGTTCAATAAATTTGTCACATTCCGTGGTGACATAGGCAACCATAACTTGCCCATCTAATCCTAATTCTTTTGCAGTCTGAACAGCAGCAGATCGAAACATGGCCAGGTCCGCCATTGTCTATCAGGTAAATTTCTACAATGTCTAACCAACAATTTAATCTCTAAATATATCTAATGGACAACACAGGCACCGTGAGCTCAACCTTATTTAATTCCACCCAAGGATACCTTTTAATTCTTATATTCCCTGAAGTGAATTACCCCCCAATATTTTTAATAGGGAAAGATTCAAAATCCCGGACGAGCCCCCAATATATGTGGTGAAGTGGGATGTTATAAATATTTATAGGGGACTTAGTGTACTGACTGAGATCAGCTGTGAAGGTATCTATATCTATTAAGAGTAGTGTATTATAGATAACCTTACTTGCTACCACATATCTATATATCTCAGTCAGAATTATTCTGGAATAGTGTGATGACTACGTTATGTGTCTAGGGTATGTGTATGATGAAGTGTAAGTCACAACAACAGACAGATAACCAATTTAATTTAATCCACTACTCTTGACAACACTGTGACACTCACATACATATAACACTCTATGAGAATATCCCAAGGAGTCACTGATAACTTTTCAAATAACAATATGTATTCATTTTTATCATAAAGGTATATGTGTCCTGATTCAAATACAAAGGAACCAGGAATCACAATCAATTTTAATTACAAGTATATGTACAGACTTTATCAATGTGAATATTGTAGTGACATATATTATTAAAAATATCCTATGTGTGTCAGTTGTGTAGTGGTAATATGAGGTAATACTGGTTTTGTTTTGTTCAAGCTCTGTTGGTATTTGTCATCATGACTTCAATAGTTTGTCTTTTGGGACTAGTATTGGAGATGTTTTCAGTTCCTGATATTAAGACAATTAAATTCCCCTCTGAATGTTATTTTTACAAAGTCATTTCAAGATGAGGGGACATAATGTTGAGCTCAGCTGGCCAAATCAGCTTATCTTGCGTGATGGCGGCAGGAAAGGACTCCTCTGCTCGAATTCTCCCCTGGGCTCTGGAGACACCTCACTGATAGCTAAATGAACCAAGGAGTATGCTGTCCGACTCTGGATTCAGCAAAGCTCTGACCAGGTGCTGCTCAGTACCATCAAGACCACGGTCCCTGAAAACAAGAAGGATGTACCTTCTACTTCATAACTAATTGATACTCTAGTTCTACACTGAGCACAATACAAAACAAACATTGAGTTCAGAGCGTTAGGCCAACTGTCAGCTTCATCTGAAATACTTTATACCAGTATTTACCTCCTTAATGGTTACCACGCCTCTGCACTTCCAGCATTATTTCTTTCTAGACAATCATCCAGGTGTCAGTGTACTATTTGGCCATTCCATGCCGTTTTACTTCCCTCCGACACCCTCTGTTCAGGCTGGAGCATTATAGGCTTTATCTCCTGTTTGCCACTGAACTACACATATATAAACAGGCATAAATTAACAATTTACATTCAATTTTCATTAAAAGATACTGAATGGTTCAAGCTTACCACAATTTCATGGAAATAAACACAGATACGTTGATTAGCAATGAATTCTGGCACAATTACTGGCACAAATTCCCATCTGCTTATGTTCCAGGCTTTTATTTAACACAAAAATGAGCTGGCTTCAACGCACTGATGCTTTATCAAGATTATTTGCACTAGTGGTCTCGAACTAACGCTCCTAAGTGAGTATATCAGCGAGTCTAGCCAATGAGGCCACGTTTCGACAAGTGTTTGAAAAAATGTTACCTTTTCACGTCTCCCCTAACAACGAAAGATAGTATTTATAGTCCGACCAATCGTGGTTAGTCTTTCATTTGTTGCGCTCCAATCAATTTGGAGTTTACATGGTAGGCTAATTCTGTAACGTAAGATTTTTTTCAAACACGTTATAAAAAAATTTTATGAGCAGAAATGATTTCATGTTGTCAGGCATCCCCACTATTTTATTTTGGTTATAATTTATTAATTCCTGGACTATTTGCGTAACGTTTTACATATTCTTGGTCAGCAAGCCCTAAGGAACCCAAATATCCAAATTTAAAAGAGCTACGTGGCTGCGTTCAAAATATGTATTTTCTACCTCCTGTTTCGAAGATGTGCTGTCTGGGTACTGTTATGTTTTCAACCGTAAACCCATCTAATGTTATCTTTTCTAATAAGAGTTTTTCAGGATTTATAAACCTAACTCTGGGATGGGTAATGTATTTTATCACTGTCCGTCTGAAAAAAAAAGTTAGTGCATGTAGTCTTACACGCGTGATGGCAGCATTTGTGTATCGCGCGAAGCGTGTTTAGTGTTCGGCTTTCTGCCTCTCCCTTCTCGCTATCCTTTTGTCCATCTGTCTTTTGATCTTGGTAACATAGTGTAGAAAAAGACATGAATGGAATTTAAAATTTAGGTCAACTTGCATATTTCAAGGTTTTTCTTAGAAAGGCAGCACATTTTATTGTGTGTTTGGGAAACGCGTGTATGTTGCAGAAGGCCTTTAATATCAACGTGAAACGTTACAATTTGCATACGCAATAGAAAACAAGGGGATTTCGAGTACAGTCATTGTGACAGCACTGTTCTTTACCATTCTTCTTCCTTTATTTATTATATGTATTTATTAGGCTTTATATTTACCTAATAATTTATATATGTGGATTAGAATATTCCACGACAGTCTCCATCTACCGTTAACCATGATGTGGTCTATCTGGTTTCTGTCCCGACCATTTGGTGATTCCCATGTTAACTTGTGAATTTCCTTATGTGGGAAAAGTGTTCCTCCAATGACCAGGTTGTTAATGCTACAGAAACTTATTAGCTTATCCCCATTTTCGTTTGCTGTTCCGCTGCCGCATTTCCCCATTGTTCTTTCATTATATGTATTGTGTGTACCAACTTTCGCATTGAGGTCTCCCATTACTATAACAAGATCATATCTAGGTGTGTCTTCCATTTCTTTCTGCAGTTGTTGATAGAATTCATCCTTGACCTCCTCATCGCTATCATTCGATGGTGCGTAGCATTGTATTATTGTAGTGTTGGTGAATCTCCCTCTCAATCTCAATCGTATCAGTCTGTTGTTGATGGGTTTCCATTCCAGTAATGTCCTTTCTATCCCTTTCTGTAGAATAATGGCTACGCCTTCACTGAGCTGTCCATCCTCTCTTCCAGAGTAAAGTACTGTTTCTCCTGTTGCTGTTTTAACTTTTCCTGCCCCTGTCCATCTGCTCTCACTTATCCCCAGGATGTGTAACCTATAGTTTCTCATTTCTGCCGTGACCTGTTTTAGTTTTACCTGTCTCGTACATTGTCCTGACATTCCAAAATCCTATTCTTGTATCCTGTTTTGCGGTCAGGACATCCGTTTTCATGTCAGTGGCTTCCTTTCGGCTTTCACCACTGTAACAGGCGACTGAGGTAAGGTTGTGTATGTAGCTAGTATGATAAATATTAGACAAACATAAAGGTATGCTGTCAGGCACTGGTGAGAAATAAAGAAGTAGAAAACTAGACAACAGGAAAACAACAGACGTGAGTGGCTTACCCAGGACTCGAACCCAGGACCTTCCGTGCGACACCACCGCCTAGCTATGCACGCGAATCACATTATTCTCCCTGCCATATAGGCATCACCTAGCTAGTATGATGTTTCCCCTGGCCTATTCTTTCATGTTAAGAGACATTTATTAAAGAACATAACCCCAGGCCTAACGGTCTTTTATGTTTGGACATGCGCCCTAATATAACCGACTAGGTTGAACGGAACGCGCCTCGCCAAGACGAGGCAAAACTTTATTTTTTTTTAAAATTAAAGAACATGGCAGGGAACAAACCGTATACACTACAGACATTAGGGAACAAGAACATGGCAGGGAACAAACCGTATACACTGCAGACATTAAGGAACACCACAACAAGGGCCAGATAACTCATAGCTAAGAAAAACAACTAGTCTAATGTATTCAATAGAATAAAGAATACTATATACCTAAGTAAAGAATATTTTATACTAAAATTATAGCACACATGAGTTGAACCGGGTATCCATGTGCAGGACAAACACCAGATTTCTTGTGCATGGACCAAAGACCAACAGACCAACAGACCAAACTTATCATGTAAAATAACTTGGTACATTTTTTTTTTTTTTAATATAAAGTTTTGCCTCGTTTTGGCGAGACGCGTCCCGTTCAACCTAGTTGGTTATATTAGGGCGCATGTCCAAAGATAAAAGGCCCTTAGGTCTGGGGTTGACTAAACCGCCGCTGGAATAACAGGATACATGATTCCTGCAAGAGCGGCTCGCTACAGTGGTTGTTCTATGTTCTGTTAGGAGATGATAATAAAAGTGACTAGAAGTAATTGCTTCATCCAGCGCCATACACTTGTGAGAGTGGAAGGGAGGGTAAGTTATACTTACCGGCAAGAAATTTTTAAAAGTGGTGTTTGAACAAAGTGTCGGCAGTTAAGTGGATGTCGGGGGGGTTTGTCAAACCCGGAGTAATATATGTTTGTTTCAGATCTCAGAAAATATCAAGTATTACTTAACAATATTAAATAACAGTTAACATATTTGATATTAGCTTACTCAACAAAAAAATAGCGGGAATATTTACTTCTTCCTGAACTGAATGTCAAAAACAAAATGACTATGTATCTCGTCTGCTTGGTTTCTGCATCGTCCTTAGAGTTATTGTCCTTGACATCTTTTCTTAATATTTTAACTGTTTGTCTCAGCACAAATGTTATGCCGCACGTGCCATCATTTACGACATCAGCATGTACTTTATGTTGCACTGATCATCGTTTACGTTAACAACGCAAATGTTATGTCGCACTAATCAACATTTACGATATCAGCACAAATATAATAGTTCACTTTACTACTACAAATATTATGTCGCACTCATCGTCATATACTTTAAAACAACATAAATATTATGTCGCACTGACTAACGTTTACCTTAACAATACCAAACATGGAGCAAGAAAATATTCCACATGTCCCCATATCTATATTACACCCCCCGGTCAATTATAATGTCAGCGTCCATCTTTTAATTATTTAATTAATTTCCAATTACGCTCATGATGGAGCAGAGAGCCACCATTGTAGCTGTTCCCCTCCCCCTTCCAAGAAGGCGGGACCACAGAGTTCATGTGCTTGTGCAGCGATGGCTGCTGCAGCAAATTGTATTACGTAAGGAGGCTGTCAGCCACATGCGCAACCTGACATTAGTTGCCGCTTACGACACGCCTAAGGAGGCAGTAGTTCTTTCGTTCTTTGTCTCGTCAGAGACTCCAGCAAACACACAGGGCTGTGCTCACCTGTAGTAAAGAACTTCTATCCGTCTCGTCGACTTTTTTATTTATTATTATCATTATTATTATCATAATAATAATTATTATTTTTTGTTATGATGATTATTATTTAGTTGTTAATTCTCCTTATTGTTATGTTTAATTGTTGTCTCTTATACATAGGGATCTGCAGTGTAGTGACAGTCATGAAATATACCACAACCAATGCTGATTAAATCGCTTACATTCTAATAATCAATCTCTGTCCATAGTGGGCCCCCCACCTGGACTTTTATTCCATCCATACCGGAAACCGAAAAGAAACAGAACTGCCTTCTCTCCCGCGCAGCTGCTTCAGCTGGAGCAAGCCTTCGAGAAGAATCACTACGTGGTCGGGCAGGAGAGAAAGACACTGGCTGCTAAACTACAGCTGACAGAAACACAGGTAATAACGTCACCATTTTAAACGCCCAACCGATGGTTTTATGTCAACTTTCCACTTATGCTACTGAGTAAACCCAGAGGATAAATCCAGAGTCCCTAAGGCAGTCTAATGTTGATTCGCCATTATTGTGGCAACTCCTGCCACGATAAAGCAATAAAGTTCCAGACAGTAAGTTTATACACAACAATATCGTTACTTCTCTAAATCGCTTAAGTTGGCAGGATAGAATGAACCAGGGGTTGATAGTCAATGTGGAAATGTTGGCCAAATTATGGGTCTTTTTCTGAAGTATGAGTAATCTTGAATAAGAACAAGCATGTCACGTTTCACTCTCATAGTGCGGCGATAGCGTCATTCGGATGGTCCTTGGTTCGAATCTCCAAAGTAACTATCACGTGTCTTACTTTTCTATTGTCTAGTGTCCTCTTATTTTGTCTTTCTTTCCTAATTTCTTCCTTACGAGAGTTGACCGTTGACATAAAGTCGTGAATTATTGACCAATGACTGGCCTGTGGGTTCTCTCGTTGTTTAGTTCTGTATTCACACATTAGAAGCTACGCCAAATCCGCCAGGAGTAATAGCTGTACCAAGAAGAACAGCCACTCTCTGAAGTATATCGGGTAGATTATTTGGCGTCTCAGGAGGTCAAAGTTTAGTCTGGTTTCGCAACGTCTTTATCTTTATCGTCTGTGTATACGGGGAAAATAACATTACGTTATCATCTGAATGTCTAAGACTATTCATCGTTTTTCAGCTGACGTTTCATCATCATCTTCTTCCTAATCATCATCATCATCATCATCATCTTCTTCTTCATAATCATCATCATCATCATCATCATCATCATCATCATCATCATCATCATCATCATCATCATCATCATCATCATTACCTTTCAGCTCTCTAAGAGCATATGCCTTTAATAAATTCATGCAAAGCCTTCCTGTCCTGTACTTTCTGTTCAAGGTCTTTCCTTAAAAGTCTTTCGACGTTCAGTTTCTTGTTTTCCAAGACCTTTCATTGTGCGAATTAGTTGAAGGCCTATGGTTCACAGAGAGTTAAATGGTGATATTGAAGCTGATGGTGATGATGATAGATCAGTTTATTCGTTTGTGGAGTTCTCATTTAAACACCTCTACAGAGATAATATACAAATTATCTGGTACAGTCTAGTCGAGAGTAGACAGAGCAGAAGACTGGAAGAAAGGATATCTGGTCAAGTTGCCAAAGAAAGGAGATTTTAAAGAGTTCAGATATTACACAAGAATAACATAACAATATGTGCCTGATGCGTGATGCCATATGATGATGGATGGTATCCGCATGTCTGGTTTTGTGTAGTGTGCAGATGTGTTCAGTCAAAACAATGTTCATACAAAAATAACAGGGCAATCCACATAGGACGTCAGTAAACTCACGACGTATAAAGTCAATGATTCTTGAAACAGCCGTTGACGTTTTTCTTCATTATTTATTGTGGACGCCACAGTGACAAAATGGTTACGCGAATATGTAGACACATCAAACAGTCATTATCACAGCAACATTCAATACAGCAATAGACGGTAGACAGCATTACAATGATGAGTCAGATGCATGTTATATTTCATAGTGCTGTAAATGTAGTCAGGTGAAAAACTCCATCCTTTTCTATAACAGCCAGGAGATAACCAGATATATGAGATCAGTTCACTCTCCTTAGTCTGACTTCAGCAAGACAGACACGTCTGCCGAAGTATAAATAATGTCCTCAAAAATATCCTCTAGATAACAAAGGTTTTTCAAACCTAGTTCAGGTAACCAAGTAGCAAGTAATAGTCCTTGGGACCTGCATCAACCGATGCAGCACAATACAGCGACATGTGAGCTAGGAAAACATCTCGTGACGACGACTTTCGAAGACAGGCTATGAGCCAGAAATCGTTCACGACCAAAAATCGATAGAGTTAATGAAAAAGTCAATTTACCTTGCCTTCCGGAAATACACAGAAATATTATGCCTCCCGGCATGTGCAAATACACTAGAGGTATTATCTCGAATAAACGAAATATCCATAAAGAGGACTACACATCCCTGACAGAACAAAAAAATAGCGGAGATCCCCTCTTCAACGAGGCATCTCTTTCGCCATTCCAAATCGCTCACTTTACTAGTGGTGGGCGGAAACCGATCGACCAAGAAGCAAGACAAGTCATGCGCAGTCCAGCGCAAAATGACCACAGCTCAAACTTAACTGCATTCGATACCAACGCGAGAAGACAAATGCTTACCGAAAAAAGTGACTATAAATTTCAAGCAGTTGTTGCCCTTGCGTTATAAAATAGATATTGAAATAAAACGATGTTGCGAGAATTTATCACGCAACAGTGCCATTAAAAAAAAAAAAAAAATAAAAAAAAAAAAAAAAATATATATATATATATATATATATATATATATATATATATATATATATATACACACTGGTGTGTATATATATATATATATATATATATATATATATATATATATATATATATATATATATATATATATATATATATATATATGTACTGGATCATTGTTGAGATATTTAAAAAGACCTTTGATGGACAACTGAGTGACAACCAAGCTGGTTTTCAACAAAACACATACAGTATGTGCAGACTATGTATCCACTCTGCATATAGTATCAAAACAGAGCTTAGACCTGAACTCACAACTTTACAATGGATAGCGAGAATTTTTTCTCTTCTCACCGGGTACAGATTACATTATAAAAATAGCATCAACCGTCGGAAATGGAATTTAATGAACGATGAATCTGGGTTTTTTTTTAAATCACGACCTTCACCTTCTATCTCATAACCGAAACAACACACAAGAAAAGGGTGAGAATATTGGGCGAGAGGTCACAGTAATTTCTTTAACGATGCGCAGAGAAATGAAAAAAAAAATGGTTGAGAATAAGTTTGCGCCAAGATTGCAGTTGATGAACGTCTCTATAGGATGTGAGCTTGAACACATATTTAGATAGTGACGTAGACCAAGAAACAGACAAGAATACAGAAGACTAGATCAACTTTTATTTCACGAGGATATACTCATTGTCAGCTATGTACTGTCTCTATGGTGATCCTCCTAGCGTGATATAGGTAGTTGGTAGTAATACATTTAAATAGCAGATACTGCCGTAGGAGAATGAAGTGTTAGAGACTTCACCATACTAGGTCCAGCATCGAGAGGTGGGGATCACCAGTTACCTTCCTCGCTGCCTTTTCCTTCCTATCTTAAAGAGAAGAGTCAGGAACCAATTTACAAATGGGTAGACTGGAGCGTCTCGGTACCGAGAATCGAACCAGCGACGCTCAAGGTGGTAGTACGAAGATTTATTATTATCTGTTGTTGCGTTCTGCTTGCGAACTTTTTGGTCATATAATCTGTAGACAGAGAGTTGTGAGGTGAATCTGCACTGTAATCAATGTTTCTTTTTGTAAAGAAATCCTTACTGTCTTCAACGTATCTCTGGTACAGAGAATCCTCATTGTATTCAACGTATCTCTTGTAAAGAGAATACCCATTTTATTCAACGTTTCTCTAGTAAAGAGAATATCCAATATATTCAACATATTTATCTTACACAACAGAATTACCGTTTTATTCCACGTGGGCACGGCCCCCCCCCCCCCTTCCCCCCTCAGAGTGTAAAGGAGAATAATGGGCCGAAATTTGTCCGACGGGGGAACCCTTCTGGTGATCAGATTGCCTCCTATTGTATCGCTCTTTATAGAGTTTCCTATCATACGTCTTTTAAAGAGGATCCCAGTCGTATTGAGTGCATTTTTCTTTTGGTAGACAAGAGAATCCCCATTGTAATCAACACATCCTCTTGCAAAGAAAATTCCCACTGTAATCTACGTATAGAGTATTCTAGAATGCCACTAAACAAACTTCCTGCAGCTAAGCGCAGCTAAGCTGCAGGTGTCAAACGAGAACGAAACAACACGAGGAGATATTTACAAAATATTGTAGTTACGTCCAAATAGCGTTCAGATCGAGCTAATGCAAACTACAAAATAACCGAGTGTATTGTTTGAGGGCTTGCTTGCTGTTTTTATTATCATTTTGCTGTTTGAAAGTCAAAAGATAATTTTCTGAAAGCTTTTTGAAAACTATCTTTATCCTTCCCTGCTGAGATAATAATCTTTCTATAGTTAACTCCGCAAGTCTCAACTCACAAAAATATACAGCTAGCTCTGGACAAAGGGCGCGCGGAGGGATGGGCTGCACATGTCAATGGGCTTGCCTCCTAATCTCAGGTGAGCCAAACAATGAAATTATGGACAAAAATGGAGAATTGCTTGTCCTCAGGTGAGTCAGTGACCATTTATGATTTGTCGAACATCCGCCATTACGGCGTAATGCTTGTTCACTTCATCAAGTACATAGGCCGGATACGCATTTGTTGTCATCTTTTATTTCTTTGAACAGCACGTGCTTAGTGCATGCCATCTTTTTATATAATCAAGAGGACCATAGCCACGCCCATCTCCCGTTCTGGTTTTCGACCTGTGTGTGCGGCGCCAGTCGTTGACCTGGAAGTTGTAGATACAAGACAGCGGTTAACAGCGGTCTGGCGAACATTTCCTGCTGTTCCGTTTTAGAATAGCCGATTTTTATATATTTTTTTTTTTTCAGAACGCGCCACTCGGCACGTGGCGTCTAAATGCTGCAATTTGAGCATTTACTTTATTTTAATGAATCTTGATGGTCACAAAATTATTTGATTGAGAGACCATTACAAGCTCGTGAAAGAACAGCGAAGTTTGGAACATTGATTTATGGGATCGTGTCCACGTTGTCTGGTTCCGTTTAGGATGCCTAGAAAGACGGACCCTGCAGACTCAAGTGGAACAGCCCCAGTGTTATGGTTTGTAGAATGGGATAAGATCTGCTACCACTACAAATATGGGAAATCAAGAGCCAGGGATCCAGGACGACCCAGAGTCCGCTGAGAGAGCAGCATAAGACAATCTGTGAAGGGCCGAGTACTAGCTTGGAGCGAGGCCAAGAGGAAGACCGCTGATAGGATAGTCTGGTGCTCTCTCTGGATGATCTCCACATACCAGGGTAGAAGAAGAAAGACAAAGTAAGTAAGCAGGTCCTAATCTGCTGCTTGAGTAGCGTGCTACCACCACTGTAGCTGACCACCTTACACGACCATGTACTGGAGCATTTCCTGTCCAGCTTATTCTGTCATATTTTTTTTTAATGATGAGTTTGCGTACCATTCATAATTATCCTTAAGGCAGGGATTCTTACTTTTCTTGCCCTCGCTCCTCCTCTGAGAATGAACTTAATGCCCACACCTCCCGTCCTTCTCCAAATAATTAATCAATGAACCAATGAAGACATAATTAAGAAGTTGCTACAGGGATTCTGCGTCTAGCCAATCCCTGACGCACACACAGAATAATATAAAAATTGAAAGTTGGCGCTGAACGGCATTTCGTTTCATACACACATAAAAGTTGGCGCTGAACGGCATTTCGTTTCATACACACATAAAAGTTGGCGCTGAACGGCATTTCGTTTCATACACACATAAAAGTTGGCGCTGAACGGCATTTCGTTTCATACACACATAAAAGTTGGCGCTGAACGGCATTTCGTTTCATACACACATAAAAGTTGGCGCTGAACGGCATTTCGTTTCATACATACATAAAAGTTGGCGCTGAATGGCATTTCGTTTCATACACACATAAAAGTTGGCGCTGAACGGCATTTCGTTTCATACACACATAAAAGTTGGCGCTGAACGGCATTTCGTTTCATACACACATAAAAGTTGGCCCCATAGCAGATACTGACGCAGGGGAGTAAAGTGTTAGAGACTTCACTGTACTAGGTCCAGCATCTAGAGGTGGGGTCACCAGTTCCCTTCCTTGTTGCATTTTCCTTCCCTAACCCAAGAGCAAAGTCAGGTACCCATGTACAGCTGAGTAGACTGCAGTGTGTCGATACCGTGTATCGAAACCGGCACAGTTGCTGGGAGACCAGAGCTCTAACCACTTTCATACAAACATAATTAACAAGAAAACTGTATGGTTTGATTCTAAACTTGATTCTAAACTTGATTCTAAACTTTATTCTAAACTTTATTCTAAAATTGTGTACGGTGGGAAAGAAAGTGTTATAATTTTTCTGTGTGGCACTTCATAATACATTTTGAAGTAGGCATCTCACACCTTCTCTAATACCTTCAGTATCTCTTTTGCAGCTACCCCTGGGAAGGCAAACCTCAGGTTAAGAACCTCTGCATTAAGGCCTTTAAGTTCACGTTATGGCATCTTTGTTCCCGAATATCTTGTCACTGAACTCAAGAAGACTTCTGATGAGTCTGGAGCAATGCCTTCAATGGTGTTTGAAGTGTCCCATTCATTCATTCATTCATTTAGTTCTTCTTTTTCTAAGTAAACCTTCAGATTTCAACTTGAATATATTTAAAGAAAGCAGCCGTTGGTATCTCCATAGAATTTCTCAAGAAATGGTAATGCTAGGTGCTGAAACGCGAGGTTTAGTCAAGTAACCATCAGCTTTAGGAATGAATAGGCGTGGCTTGCAACAATAAGAAACATGCGTTATAGTCGCTCGTGGGGCTCAGTAAGCAGGCACTGTCTGTGGGCCAAATTAATAACTGTTTAGTGCTCCAAGCCCTGTAGTTTTTTACATGGTACTGTTTAAATCTTTTATTGAGACCACTCTATGTGCCACACCACCAGCTGAGAAATTCATACCTGAAATATCAACAGTGGAAAGGTCAGATTATGAGGCTCACTTGTCTCAAAATTGTCTTTGTTACTCTTGTCATTCTATCCATCCGTTGTTGTATTGGTGATTTGTTTGCCTATGCATGTTTGTCCAGACCGTCATAGACAGAAAAGTTGACAGCAGACGGGCAACAGCCCCGTGGGGTTCCCGGGGGTCTTTTTGGAGACAAAGAAACAATATGGCTGCTGCTACCTAAGGTATGTTGTTGTATAAGAGGCAACTAAGATGAGGTTGCTCGTAAAGTTGACAACCTCATCATGTTAAATACATTTGTATAGAACCTATGATTGCAAAAGCACTTGAATGCTTTGGTGCCTTTCTGTAAGGGGACCAGGTACAGTGATGGCTCATGCGCCACAAGGAAAGAGAAGCATGTGACGGTAACACTGGTAGGAGGAAGACGGGAAAGCATAAATTATATTGTAGTTTATTTTTGGTTTAGGAGTTTCGCCTTGTTTCAGCATGGCGTGTCCAGTTCAGCCCAGACACACGTTCCGTCGGGTATATTAGGGCACATGTCCAAATATAAAAGACATAAAGGTCTGGTAAGGTGTTTACAAACTGCTAGGAGTTAAGGTAGCCATTTATGAGATACTGCCTAGGGGAGTAAATCGTTAGATACTTCAGTTTACTAGATTCAGTTTTATAAGGTGGTGTGACCAGCTACCTTCCCTGACTGGTTTTGCCTTCTTTTCCTGCTTAAGTAGTATCCGACCAGTCTTTCAGATCTGGACATGCGCCGTGATACAACTGATGGACCTTACTAGGCAAACTCCCATTTTTTAAAAAAAGGAAAAGGGGGAGAGGGGCAAGAAACACCTGAAAACTCTCTGAAACTTCAACAGCATACCTTCTATTATTACAGTTTCCTAGTATTTGTCTGGGCTTATGATTCGCGCCTGCCTAGTATAAGCGTGCGTAATAAATGCCATGGCCCGAATACGGTAATTATGAAATAAAGTTGCATGTGCTTGTAGTTGAAATTTAATAAAAGTGCGAGAAAACTCTAACCTACGAGCATGGAAGTACAGTACATCGATACTATGTTGTCTTTAACCAGTCATTTTCCTCCCTCAGTCAGGGAAAAAGAAATAATCGATAAAGCTTTTTGTAAATTTCTACAGTTTCGCTCGCTAAGGTCAGCTGAGAGGTCTAGAATGAGAGATCTTTGGTGTATTTCAGATAACGGAAGTGTGAATAACACGAAGTATTTTGAAATAATGCTCGTCTGCCGAGAATTTCAAGAGTTATATGTACTTTATTATTCGATAACTACTGGCCTTTGCTTGTCGCTTGTTGTAATAACATTCCTGTTTAGTTATTACAGCGACATTTCACGTCAGAAATTTGCTTTCTAAGATAACGCTAGAGGCGATTTTCATTTGAAACTATCCGCAGTTTGCAAAGTTTGTAGTGGCAGTCTATATCAGGGCTTGAGTGTTTATCTGCCATGAGTCAAAAACCAAGTGATCGAAGGTAACTGCCATCAGGAATGGTTGCTTGCGCAAAATTCTTCGTCTTCCTGGATCTTTCGCTGCTAGCTGTCAAAGCAGTCACTAATGAGGAACTCTTGGAAAGAACCAGACACAACACTAATGTGTATGGGACGGACATTCTCATCATGATTTATAAAGAGTGAAGAAGGAGATGATGTACAAGGAGATGGGAAAGCCGAGGATGAAGAAGTATTGGTATACGGGCAGGGTAAATAAAAATAATAAATAGAAAAAAAAGACGAATGAATAGAACAAGAAGAAGAAAAAAGAGAAATAGCTTATAGATCAATGTCCACTCAATCTTGTTATAACAATTTCATTAGCTAAAACAAGACGGATCTAGTATATCTCTAGGTGACAGACGTATACCCTAGAAAACATGTTATGCTAGGGAAATTTCATACCGGTCTTCTACCCCCGGCACTGAAAAATGCGGTCTCCCGAGGAATAAAGACACTTCTCCGTGTTCTCATTGGTAACGTATAATTTAGTTTGAATTTTCCAACGTTCTGACGATGAAACTGATAGGAGCTGATCGTCAGGCGGGGATAAAGGTTGCACGTAGTCTTTCTTCAAGTACCACCCCATCTGGCGTAGGTAATCATGTCTCTCAACAACTTTCCTTTCTGTCCTCAGCGGTGTTTATCAATTCTGCAGTTGTTGTTGTGCAGTATATGTCAAGTGATATGTATAATATAACGCGTTCATTGGTCACATTCGCAGGAGTGCGGGTACCTCTAAAGAATTCTAAATCCCGTTAAGTGGTTTGTTAATGTGGGCGACCCATCTCTCTCTTAAGATCGAAATTTCCGTTTGGGCCTGCAGCCCATGACATCTGACATTCAGATAAGTCTAACATTTCCGTAGTTGAGACAAGATTCTTCTGTAAGCAGACTGCAACATTACAAATGTCCAACATCAGAAAATGTGTGAATGTCGCCCTAATTCTTTCATCTTCGTTTTTCTCTAAAGCCACCCACCTGATACATCGAGTACTCCAGGATTTGGGCGAGAACGATCAAATGGTCCTGTCTAATAGCCCAATTCCAGAAACGTTCAGTTCTTCAAAGACCCTCCTTAGGTCTGTTATCACATGCAGACGTCTGGTTGCTGAAACCTGGCACGTATTCTTCTCTGATGCCTGTGACCTATAACCCCTACCAGCCTCGATACAGGGCGATTAGCAAACGGTCTGGAACCGTGTGCTCTTTGCGTAGTATAACAGCCTGGTCAAAAGGCGCCCTCTGACAGGTTTCACTGTAAGGGTGATAACTCGCAATTATTTTATGTTCGTGTTAAATGAGAGCTGTATCCAGGGAGAGATTAGCTGAGAATGCTCCAGGTGCGGTATACAAGATTGAGGTGTACGGCAAGCAAGAGTTTGATGTAGGCTGGAGGGTGAAGGCCATTGTCGTCGCTCTCCTGCTGCAATCGCAAGATCCTTGGATCATCAATATCTTAATTCTTTCATACTGTGAAATACACAGAAATTAAAAAAAATACAAATGTAATAATTGCTTTAAGGTCTAGAAAGCTTTGTTCACCTGTGCTATTTCTTTCTTTCTTATTTTCTTTCTTTCTTTTCTTCCTAACACGGACATACCGGAAGTGGATGTTACAGAATAGGAAACTCTTGGCGTGAATTTGTTGAAGGCTTAGGGAAATAAAAAAAAGGAATACCTTGAAAGCTTGTAGATTGTGCTATACATTTCCCGCTGGAGTTTTATTCATTCATGCCTCTCCCTTTTCACTCCTTATCTCCACAAAGAAAGAAAAAGGAAATTAATGAATTGACACGCCATTTTAGATGGCTCCCTGGAGGAAGAATACACCACAAGCACAAACTCTTTTAGTGCTGGTTTGTATAGACATTTTGTTCAGGATCAAGTTGCCAGCACCATGAACAAACTTCCTATTGGTAGCCTATAATGTGCCTGATAGAGCAGTATGCTTATTATTTCTTTGTCTCCTTAGAGACCCGCAGAAACTACACGGGGCCCCTTGTTTAATGTTCACATATCATTTTATTTATTCATGCCCCTTTTTGCCATTTATAGAGCATGGAGCAGCTGTCACGGTTTGCCTCCCATTAGCTCTGCAGTAGTGGTCCAACAGTGGTAAAAACTCAAAAGTATCTAATGTGGGTCTTCAAAGGTGTCTACCTTCGCACAAGGTTACTCTTGGCAAAGTTGTAGGTAGAAGGATAATGATGCTTCTACCTCAAGGGCGAATTCACAAGATATTCAGAAATCGAGAACAATGCTGCATTGGCTGAGCACGTTAACTCTAGTATCTGCCGTCAACTTTTGTGAAGGATTATGTAATATAATTTTAGCTCGTACAAACCCCCAGCTGAGTTAATTCAGCGAATTTCCTCTTATTATTATTTATAGCTCAGTTTGTGTGTATTTAAGAAATGGCCCGAGACATATGGTTGTAGTACATTCAAAATGATTAAATCAACTTTAGATTTGTCTTTAAACAAGTAACAAATTTAATAATCAATTATGTCTTAACAGTTATAAAAATGAATAATTGTTTAGGAAAAGTATTCATCACATTGTGATGTTATGATTTTCGAAAATGGACAGTTCACATGACAGCTTTTAAGTTTTACTTAGCTGCCAATAGTTGTTTCTGCTCCCGCTAATGTTAGGGTCTTTGCAGGTAGATGACTGGAGCGCTCGTGTCCCTGGTCAAGATTTTAAGAGTTGCAGAAGGTTCCAAGTAGAATCACTGAGTAACTGCAAGGCTGGTCCCACGTCTCTAAGACTCGTCTGATGATGGTGTCTAGCGTCGACGTCAGGCCACTTATACCCTTATTTGTTCCAGAGATAGTACCCTCAACTGGTACCACCAACTAGTATGGCAAAAGAAGAGAAACGAATACCCTCTGAGTATTGAGTTTCCCGACACATACTTATGTGTCCTCATCTTCCTATTGCACCATCCCATCTATCTCAGAACGTTTACCCTCGCTGAGAATTAATATTAATCCCAGTGGGCGAAAAACTATCTTTACATTTAACATGAATAGTTTTATATTTAACTTTAGTTGAAAATGTTAACAATATAGTGTGAATAAATTTACATTTACATCGGTTGAAAAGGTTGAAACTTTCATTACAGTTAGAGTGAATATGTTTTACATTTACATTGGTTGAAAATGTTGAAACTTTCATTACATTTAGAGTGAACATGTTTTACATTTACACTGGTTGAAGAGATTAATAATACAACAAGAATGTACATCATTTCCTTCATCATTCCCTTCCTGCTCCATATGGAACTTGGACTACCTCTGCTTTTGGTTCTTTATAAGAAACTTGCAATAAAGCAGTCACCAGCCCTGGCAGTGGTGGTTCATGAAATCATCATTCTATATGCCTCAAATGATTTGGACATCCACTAGCAATTTTCTTATATTAATATTCACATGTCAATATATACAAATTAGTTTACATGTTAATAATGCAACATATAAAATTTAAAATGTACAGCTTACGCCAATCTTTTGGCTCACAGACTGCTAGCTCAGAGAAATAGTGTAAGGCAGCTTGACGATGCCTATTACACGTGGCCTGGGGTTGTCACAAGGTTAACCCGAGGATTAACCAGGGAGAGTTATCTTTGTGGTGCAGGCGTTGTCAATGGCTCAGATTTGCCTTGCAACCTGGTAAAGATAGACAGCTAGAGTGGGAGAATGCGAATTTGAGACTTTGTGATAAGTTCCCAGCAGATAATCCCAGTGATTCTGGATCTCGAGACACTGTCACTCCTACCAATCTATCTATCCTCTCCTATAGCTCGGGAGCTCCTAACCCCTCTACACTCTTGAGTGGACAGAAGAGTAAGAAAGAAAGAACTGTATGTCTCTCGCACAGTTTCTTTCCTTATCTATAGATAAACTAACTAGTGTTGGTAACGAAAACCCGATTACCACATTTATTGAAATACTATGTGTAGCACTAACAAACAAATAAAATAGTACAAATACAATGACACCTAATACTAACTTTAACTGTAAAAAGAAGGTGGTAATTAATACATAACATAAACAATCTAATCTTAAGTCTATACTAAGTGATGATGATGATGAATTTAATCTAATACTAACTACTAAAATAAGGATATCTTGTTTCTTAACCTCTTTCTGAATGTCAATAAAGCTCTGGGCGTTTGTACACAATAGGCCTGATTTTGTCTGTCTTCATGAGCTTATAACAACATGATCCGGTCTGGACAGTCGACGGTCGGGTCTTTTGTTCTTCACCACGCACGAGTTTACAATATAACGCGCGGCTGGGTTGGCGTGTTCATAGGTTATGTTGAACGCAATGCCAGGCGGCAGAGTCTTCGTCTTTGGTGGTGCCGGCAGTACGTGTTGTGAAGTAATACGAGAGTGTCTAGTATTTACCTCGTTGTGGTTATATGAAACTGTGCAATCTTATAAATATAATAACTCTCTGCACGGTGTTTATTGCAACATGTACCTAATAGTGTAAAATGTAGTAGTATGGTAAAAAGTGACTGGTATTTACAGTGTTATATTTATGGCAAATATATATATATATATATATATATATATATATATATATATATATATATATATATATATAATATATAATATATATATATATATATTATATATATATATATATATATATATATATATATATATATATATATATATATATATATATAACTGGAATTGAAATGGATGTATATTAATAATTTACTAATTATAATAAACTAACCTTGGTTTCCATATAAAGAATTCACTGGACACAGGTCCCTAAATTTCCTCTGGACGAGTGGAATACTAAGTCGCTGCCGGATAACTATCGTAATGCTCCAGGATGGTTTGTCTCTGGGTTATATGCTGGTAAATTGCCTTATAGCGATTCCTGTGTTCTCTTCTGATGCTCTGTGAAGTTTAAATGTTCCCTTTCATATTTGTCTTAGTTCAGACAGTATGTCTACATTACTCTAATATTTATTCGTCGATTCCGTGAGAACTGTTTATCCAAATTTTCGTTCTTCCAACATATTATGCTACTCCCGCCTCAGATCTTGCATTGCGTTGATGTTTCTAAACAAAATATCACTTCAGTGTTATGGCCAGTTCCTTCTTTGTTCCTCTACTCGAGTACACAAACCTGCGCCATGTAGTCTGTCTCGCCGACGAAGTTTCATTGATACTTTGTAGGGCTATTGTGTTTCCCTCGTGTGATCGCTTCGGTCTGAACCGTCTCTATGGTAAAGCGAGTGGTTTTCCCAAGGGTTGAAGAATAACATGGCCGGTCATAACTCCATAAGTACACGCAATCGAATATTTTCTCAAGCCCTGTAATGTTTCGGCAACTATTAGACAATCGGTTTAGAAAGTCAAAATACACGCTCTTTTGCCTCGTGACAGGGGTGTTGTTATTTTAGCAATAAGTTCCGACTTTTGACTTTGTGTTACAGTTTCCTCAGATTCCGGTTTTCCTCATTAATAATTGTAATGTTTTCCTGGGCTCTTAAGTCCTCAAGAATTTTCAACAAGTCCGGTCCGATAAATGAAATCTGCTGCTATTCTTAACTCTGGCAAGGTCTGGTTGTCTTCTTGGCGCGAGTGAATTTTCACAGTGCTTTAACCCGGCTAAAGTGTCAGGTTATATTGAATGTCTTCCCCGCATTTGTTTGTTACGATGTTAAGCAGAGCTCTAATCGGAACGGGTGTTGTGTCTTCATTCCGAATGTCTGCCAATCGTTTCAAACATGCGTATTTTGTGGGGTAATTTAAATTATTTCCTCACGGACATTTTTGCACGTTACTGCAAAGGTCATGTCTCCCAAATATGGAATGAAAACATCCGATCCTCTCTCGGCAATGTTTTCTCAAAAACAACATCTTACTTTCATTAAACGTGATGTCTTTGTAACAAGGTGTACCGGAAACGATTATGTCATTCTTGTCTGTCTAGAAATCCGTCGCGAAGGCGAGTAATCTAACAACCCGTTGCTTGCGCAAACAAAATTCTTCATTTACCCATCTGGTCGAGGAAGGCACATCAGCCTTATCAACGATTAAACAAATTCGCTGGACGATTTTAGTGCTAATCCGTAGCCTGATGTCGGGCACACCCGAAATTTTCCAACATGATTGTCAGTTAATATTATTTCATCCATCTCCTTTTCCAGCAGGGATGAACGGGTAAACAGACATGATGACTTATCACTGAGAGGAGCGTAGGATGATTTGAAAGTACTATATCTGCTTGATTCATTCATTCATAACCCTCCACTCCCAAAGGAGCATAGGCCTTCAACAAACACATGCCAAGTCCTCCTGTCACGTGCCATCATCTCAAGTTCTTTCCATGTTCTCCTCATCATTTTCACCTCTGTTTCCAACTCTCTTCTCCATGTACTTCTTGGTCTTCCTCTGCCTCTCTTGCCCTGGGGTTCCAGAACAAGGACTGCCTTGTAATGCTATCAACAGGTTTCCTCAGTGTGTGTCCTATCCATCGCCATCGTCTTCTTCTCATTTCTTGTTCCACTGGCACTTGTCTAGTTCTTGTCATCAGTTCCACGTTGGTAACCTTGTCATACCATTTTAATCCCTCTATTCTACGCAAGCACCCATTTATGAAAGTCTGTAGCTTTTTGGTTGTTGTCTTTGTTGTTCTCCATGTCTCTGAGCCATACAATAGGACTGACTTCACATTTGAGTTGAAGATTCTTATTTTCGTGTTGGATCCTATTTCTCTTGATCTCCATATATTTCCCAATGCAATGAAAGCTCCTCTTGCCTTTTGTATTCTTATTTTGATATCGCTGTCTGTCCCTCCAACTTTATCTATATTACTGCCAAGATCTGCTTGATTACAGGGAAAGAAAATGTGCCGACCATAGAAAAGCACGTAATTTAGTCCACTCAAAAATGTAACTAAATACTGCCGCAGAGGAAAAGAGATCGACCCAATAATTATGTTACAGCAACCACTGCATCTGGTCCCTTGCAGAAAGCCTATACCAAAGAGGTATAGTGTGCTCTTGCAGCTGTGGTGTATGAAGCTATTTGTTTGACATGATAAGGTTACCAAATCTATGCACATCCACATTTTAGGAGTTGCCTGAGGCAGTAGTCGTCCTATTCATTGTATGTCTTCTCACAGTTCCCCCCCCCCCCCCACCCCGGAAACTAGACCAGGTACATATTATCTAACCTTTTATTTTTAATCCACATGTCCTCTGCCTTAGAGTTTGCCCCAAGATAAGCACATTAGCCAGTGGCGACCACAAAACCCCAGAGAGTTGTCAGCTTGTCTGTTATTCCAGATTTTTACAGGATTCTTTCCTGGATCAGACAACAGACTAGCCCCAGACAATCAGCAGCTGAGTGGACAGTTAGTTGTAATCCCGTCAGCCTGGTTGTCCGAACAGCTTCACGCCAATATTAGCTCCATCAAACATCTTTAACTTCAAGAAACTCATCCCTTTAAGTCGCTGGAGTCAATTATTCTGCTACACTCCCCGGGTGAGGGTGTAGGAAACAATTCCCCGTTAACAACGCATGCTGATATTCCCCTAGGGACCACGGATGTGGTTGAAGAGCTCCTGTGTTTCTCATTTTTCTGATACGGAGTAATTTCTTCTCGTGGTGAATATCTCCAGGGATGTAAGGAGGACTTTTATTCTGCGAGCAGACGGAAATGGTAGACTGCAACAGAGATAACAACCCAATCAGCACTTCTGAAAAACTGGGACGTTATGAAAAGGTCAGGAGAAAGAGGAAGGTTATGTCGTCGCACGCGACACGGGCTACATGAAACAATCAAAGCTATCATGACGTCATTACCGCCCCGGTTCAGTAACCGGCCGGGAAGAGACGGTTCCAGGGAGAGGACAGAGATTGATGAAGTCGCTGATTGAGACAAATATCCGAAAATTACAGGGCTAAAGATCAAACCGACGTAGGCTGTACCAGCGGATGGAAGAGATGGGTCATTTACGGAGCTTGTCTAGAAATGTGTGCCATTGATAGACGGAGCGTGGCAGGACAATGAAGATAAATGGCAGCCATATATCGTAATGTTTTAATAGGACTATCTTCTGTCTTTGGAAGTTTGCGGCTTGCCAGCAGACGGGATTTGGCGCCGTTTGGCAATAGCTCGTGAGAGCAATGGAGCGATCCGTTAACTTCATCACATTTTTGGGGCGACTGATTTTAATTACGGGTTGGGTAAGCAATGGAGTAAGTCAATCAGGCTTGATTATTGCATGTTGTCTGTAACAGCTGGAAACGCCACAAGAAAGAAAGAGAGAGAGAGAGAGAGCGAGAGAGAGAGAGAGAAAGGATTGAAGGATATCATGTGATAAACACGAGATGTTACCAAATAGTTACTCTCTATATTTATCTTCATCATCTTCATTATCATCTCTTTATGGAGCCTGGAGTCGCCCCTGCAGATGGGCTCCTTCAGGAAGATTACGTCAGAGCACAAGCTGTGGTTTCTGTAACAATTATTGTACAAGGTGAGTTTGCCATCCGTCACACACAAACCTTAAAATAGTCACCGGTGACGAGATGACTGAAGGATCAGTAGATATATTCTTACTTCCCCCCCCCCCCCCCCCAGAAACCCCCATGACCCGCAGGACCCACACGAGACCATATCTGTATTATTACTGTTTGTATCTATATAAAAATTCTTTATAAATGTTAGATGACACATTATTGTTTTGAAGAATCGTTGACCTAATAGACAATATGCTCATTACAGTAAACAATCTATTATAACAAAAATGACTTATCGTAAACAAGGGACGGAGCTGGATTCCCAGATTGCGCGCCCTCCAAATGGCGCCTCCAATCTGAATCACCCCCCCCCCCCCCCCCAAAAAAAAAAAAAAAAAAAAGTAGAGTACGCGACAGTATTTTAGTATTGACTTGTCATTTTTGTTGTTGGCTTCTCACTGAATGTTGTTACATAAACCAATAACACGCCCATGGAACTCAACTCTCTATAGCAGCCTTTCTCAACATTCAACTCTCTATAGCAGCCTTTCTCAACACTCAACTCTCTATAGCAGCCTTTCTCAACACTCAACTCTCTATAGCAGCCTTTCTCAACACTCAACTCTCTATAGCAGCCTTTCTCAACATTCAACTCTCTATAGCAGCCTTTCTCAACACTCAACTCTCTATAGCAGCCTTTCTCAACACTCAACTCTCTATAGCAGCCTTTCTCAACACTCAACTCTCTATAGCAGCCTTTCTCAACATTCAACTCTCTATAGCAGCCTTTCTCAACACTCAACTCTCTATAGCAGCCTTTCTCAACACTCAACTCTCTATAGCAGCCTTTCTCAACACTCAACTCTCTATAGCAGCCTTTCTCAACACTCAACTCTCTATAGCAGCCTTTCTCAACACTCAACTCTCTATAGCAGCCTTTCTCAACACTCAACTCTCTATAGCAGCCTTTCTCAACACTCAACTCTCTATAGCAGCCTTTCTCAACACTCAACTCTCTATAGCAGCCTTTCTCAACACTCAACTCTCTATAGCAGCCTTTCTCAACACTCAACTCTCTATAGCAGCCTTTCTCAACACTCAACTCTCTATAGCAGCCTTTCTCAACACTCAACTCTCTATAGCAGCCTTTCTCAACACTCAACCTTGTTTTTTTATCCTGGAAGAACCCGTCAAATAATTGTGCAGGTCTCAAGGAATCTCTGCATAAAATTATTATATCTACATCTGATGGTACCTTGTTGTGATACCTTGTCGTGATACCTTGTCATGGTACCTTGTCATGGTACCTTGTCGTGATCAGTACGTTGTAAACACAATAATACAATACAAATTATCAGTGATCTTTTGAGGAGAGACAGATTTTTTTCTGTTGATATTTTTATTTTTGTTAACGTATTAGCCTACTCTTCTTGTGCATCTCCCCTCCCCCCCCCACACACCCCCCCTCCCCACCACCACCACCACCACCACAAAGGAACTCAACTCTAGTGCAGTTCAGTAATACTTACTTACTTAGTCGTTCCCCTTCTACCGTGAGGTGTAGAGGTTTTGAAGAGAGAGCCCCAGTTCAGTAATACATGTAACAGAAACTTCAGTTATACCTTTTTGTTTTAAATGTCCTGCTTAATATTTTTTTTTTTTTTACCTTATCCAAGTAGGCCTTAAAGTCTTATCACAAATTTCTATTCTACACGGTGCTAACAAAAAATGTCGTGGACAAGAGTGAACACGGTCCTATTGTGCCAAGCCATACGTGGCTGTCAGGTCACTGCCCAACAATGCGAGCGCAAACATCACCCAGCGCGTCAAACATCACCCAGCGCGTCAAAAATCACCCAGCGCGTTAAACATCACCCAGCGCATCAAAGTTTGAGAAAAAAAGATGTTTAATTTTTCGTTTTCAATCTCGCGGAACCCCTAGCGATCTCTCGCGGAACCCCTTAAGTTTCCTTGGAACCCCATTAAGAAACACAGTTCTCAACAATTTCAAAGGTCACAAGATCTTTTGTATGTATATATGCGCCTTAATATAACCGACGACTTGTGTTAAGGCTGAAAGGAGTGCGCCTCGCCAAAATGACGCAAAACTGCTATTAAAAAAAAAAAGGACGTGGCTACAAGTATATGAATTTCTTACATGCGTTTGATTGTTAGTCGTTTGTTGCACAGACCACTACTCTATTATAGCTAACAATATCTTTAATAATCTTATGTGACATGTCATTCTCTTCTCATTTTTGACAATGTGTCACTGTTTTCTACTTACTTACTTACGTAGTCGTTCCTCTCCATTCACTACAAAAGCGTGCAGTGCGTCTAGTTTCTGACAACTGCCAAACACATTGTGTAGATCTATATAAAGATCTCAAAATACTGCCTCTGAGAAAGCGCTTTCTGTTCAACGAAGCTAAATTTGTTCACAAAATCCTGTCACAGAATGCTCCAACATATCTGTGGCCAATGTTCAAATACAATGAAAGACGCAGTCAATGCCGTATCAAAATACAAGTGCCTAAGCCTAGGCTTGACTTATTCAAGAAAAGCTTAGCTTACTCTGCTGCTCATCTTTGGAACTATCTTCCACATTATCTAAAACATAACAACCTCAGTCCCTATTCATACAATCGTAAACTTTTCGAATACTTTATGAGTTCTGATTATCTGCCCCCCTAATGTGATTATTTTTCCGAACAAATGATATAATATCGAATGTAGGTTTAATGATGATGTTAGTACTTTTCAACATATTTTATTTCATGGTGATACTTAGTTTGTAATTTTCAACATATTTTATTTCATGTTTATAATTAGATAGTGTGAATGTGAGTATGCTATTATTTTCCCTTTACAACGTTGAATACATTGACGGGTAAAATGCATGTGAGAATAAATGAAATCAGTATAAAAGACGAGAGAAAGGAAGGGCAGAATGTCAGACGGGCCTGCGTGCCCTATTCTCAACCCTTTGAAAATTAAGTTCGTTCGTTCGTTCTTCTAGAGAGATGTAGAGGTTTGGAAGAGAGGGCGCCATAATATCATATCGGCTGTCTTCCTCCTGTCCTGGTTCCATTCTAGTCCTCGGTCCTTCAGAGATTGCCTAATGTTGTCCTCCCAGCGGACTCTGGGTCGTTCTGGAGGTCTGGACCCCTGGCTCTTACTTTCCCATACTTGTCGTGATACCCGATCTTCTCCCATTCTGCAGACATGGCCAAACCATCGTAGTTGGCACTGTTCTACTTGGGTCTTCAAGGGTTAGGATTTCAGGCCATGACGTATCATCTGGTTACGGACCATGTCTCTTCTTGTTACTTCAACCACCTTCCTCAGATACCTCACTTCTGAAGTTTGGAGCTGGCTTTTGTGGGTTGTAGTCATTGTGCATGACTCGGATTCATACGTCAAGACTGGGACATAGGTGGAGCAGTATACAGCCATCTTCGTCTTCTTGTCTACTTCTCTTTTGCTGAGGAATCCTCTATTTATTGCCTGAAAAAGTCTCCCAGCTGCTGCTTGTCGGGTAGCCAAATCTTCTTTGCAGCTTGTGGTAAAGTGGGATGTTATAAATATTTATAGGGGACTTAGTGTACTGACTGAGATCAGCTGTGAAGGTATCTGTATCTAATAGGTGTAGTGTTTTGCAGATAACCTTACTTGCTACCACATTATACCTCAGTCAGAATTATTCTGGAATATTGTGATGACTACGTTAAATGTCTAGGGTATGTATATGATGAAGTGTAAGTCACAACAACAACAGACAGATAAACAATTTAATTTATTCCACCACACTTGACAACACTGTGACACTCACACACATTTAACACTCTATAAGACTATCTTAAATGAGTCACTGGTAAAGTTTCAAATATAAATATGTATTAATTACTTTCACTAATATATATGTCCTGATTCCACTACAAAGTGAACCAGGAATCACAATCAATTGTAATTACAATTTATATGTACAGAATTTATCAATATGAACCTTGTAGTGACATATTTTATTAATATTATCCTATGTGTGTCAGTTGTGTAGTAGTAATATGAGGTAATACTGGTTTTGTTTTTTCAAGCTATGTTGTTATTTGTCATCATGACTTCAAGTGTTTGTTTATCTTGGAAATAGTATGGGGAAAAGTTCACAGTTCCTATCAATTTAAACACTGTATTTTCCCTCTGTTTTATTATAAAGTCAGATTTTGAGGGGGGGGGGGGGGGGGATAATGTTGAGCTCCTCTGGCCACAGACGCTTATCTTTCGTGATGGCGGCAGGAAAGGACTCCTCTGCTCGATAGCCTCCCTGTGTTCTGGAGACACCTCACTGGTCACTATCTGGACCCAGGAGTATGCTGTCAGCCTCTAGATTCAGCAAAGCTCAGACCAGGTGCTGCTCAATAACTTTAGGACCACGGTCCCACAATTCATGGAATAATACACAGTTACGTTGACTGGCAATGAATATAGCACAATTTCGATCTGCCGATGTCCCAGGCTTTTATTTAGAAAAATATGCACTGGCGCTCAACGCACTGGTTCTTTAGTAAGTTTATTTGAAAATGTGGTGCTGACCTGACGCTTCAAATTGCCTATATTGGCGGGTCTAACCAATCGAGCCATGTTTACACCAGCGTTTGAAAAAAAGTACTCCTACTCACGTTTCCCTAACAACAAAGAATCAATATTTATAGCCCGACTAATCGTGTTTAGCCTTACATTTACTTTCCGCCAATCAAATAGGAGGTAACATGGGGACCTATTTCCCGTACAATGGTGGTTTTAAAATCTGCCACTGAGCGATTCTGATTTTGGGGTTGTCTGACACCCTCACTATTTCTTTTGGCTATAATTTGTTAATTCCTAGACTATTTGCGTAACACTTAACATATTATTTGTCAGCAAGTCCTAAGGAACCCAAATATACAAATTTAAAGGAGCTAAGTGGCTGCGTTCAAAATATGCATTTTCTTCTAGGATAGTCGTGCTGTTGCCACCTCCTCACTTCCAAACTTTATGGTGTCTGCTGTACTGTCATACCAATGTCAGGATTTCAGACATAAAACAGTAGAATGTCATGTTTCCTAATAAGCGTTTTGTAAGTTTTTTAAAACCTAACTCTCGTATGGGTAGTGTTTTTTATCACTGTCGATTTGAAAAAAGCTAGTGCTTGTGGCCTTACACGCGTGTTAGGGGTGGCATTAATTGTGTATCGCGAGACTGTGGTAGTATTGCCTGCGTTCCGGCTTTCAGCCCCTCCCTTTCTTTCTATCCTTAGTCCATCTGTCTTTCGTTTATGGTAACTTAGTGTATAAAATGACATGAACGGAATATTAAATATAGGTCAGCTTGCGTATCTCAAGGTTTTTCTTAGAAAGGCAGTACACGTTTTATCGTAGAAAGCGGGTATTGAAGCAGTAGGCTTTTACTATCAACGTGAAACGTTACAATTTGCAGACGAAGGAGAAAACAAGGGGGATTTCGAGTACAGTCATTGTGACAGCACTGTTCTTTACCATTCTTCTTTCCTTTTATTGAAGTTATTTGTTAGGCTTTACATTTACTTTTTAATTTATATATGTGGATTAGAATTTCTCACGACAAATCCTCCCCACTTAAAACAGACGTTATATGTCAGTCTATAATTCTATATGCACATAGAGAAATTTATTATTTTTCCTGGAGTTTAGGGTGATTCTCATCACACGGATGGCGGCTTAAAAAATCCGCTCCCAGATTTGTTTTTCCACTTATATACTCTATGCTAAACTCAAATGGCTGCATCAATAATGACCAACGGAGTAATCTAGAATTCTCATGTCTAGCCTGTGCTAGAAACGACAAAGGTTTGTGATCCGTTTGCAACTTAAATGCCTTCCCATACAGATAAATATTGAATTTCTTTATCGCCCATATTACTGCAAGACATTCTTTTTCGCTAGTTGAGTAATTGGTTTCAGCTTTATTCAACTTTCTGCTAGCATATGCCACTGGGCTTAATTCCCCATCCAATGCATCTGATTTCTGTAGCAGAGTCGCACCTAACCCAATATTACTGGCATCTGTCCTTACTATGAATTCTTGACTTAAGTCAGGTAATTTCAAAATAGGTTTGCTTGTGAGCTTTTCCTTCAATTCCTGGTAAGCCATTTCACATTGTGGTGTCCATGTAATTCGATCTGGATTTCCCTTACGTGTCAAATCAGTTAACGGTGCACATATGGAATTAAAGTTTTTGATATACTTCTGGTAGAAACCACATAATGAGACAAAGGATCTCACGTCTTTCTTGGTTTGTGGTCTCGGGGCTTTCTTTAGTTTCTCTAAATTCTTTGGGTTAGGGGTCATGTTTCCCTGATAAACTGTGTGTCCCAAGAATTCTAATTCTTTACATCCAACGCAACATTTGGTTGGTCGGGCTGTTAAATTCGCTTCCCCAAGTCGATTAAACAGCATGTTCAGAGAGTCAATGTGTTCCTCAAATGTTTCTGTTGCTATAAGGATATCATCCATGAAATTTGTGATACATGGATTATTCAGAGGGTCCAATAATTTTCTCATCATTCTAGAGAAGACACTAGGTGCATTCTTCAATCCAAATGGCAATCTGTTAAACTCATAGTGTCCTTCTGAGGTACTAAAAGCTAGGTATGGTCTAACCTCAGGCTTTACTGGAATCTGATAGTATCCTTTACTCAGATCCACTTTTGAGAAATATTTAGCTTTATTTAGCCTGGCAAACAGCTGATTTGTATCCGGCAATGGATCCACCTGTCCTTCTGTAATAGCATTCAGTCTCCTGTAATCTATACAGAGTCTATGTTCTCCAGAGGGCTTCCTTAAGAGTACAACACGGAACTATACGAAGATTCACTGTGTGAAATAATTCCTTCCTTCAACAAATAGTCTATCTCTTCCTTCAAAGCTTTCTCCTTAGCAAAAGGAATCGAATAGGGTTTCATACAGACAGGTGTGGGGTCTATCAGCTTCATATCATATTCCAATAGGTTTTTAACCCTGGTTGGTCTGTTAACACCTCTGCATGATTATCTAGAACCTGTTGCGCTCTCTCTTTTTGAGTTTTCGTTAAATGTGTACTGATTTTCACCTGTGCCGCTGTCTCACAGGGGTGTAATGGATATTCAAATGATGAAAGTGGTTCCTTTTTCATCTCCATGGCAATGGACAAGGTCAACAAGTGTGTCTCTTCCTGATGTTCTCTTTCCAAATATTTCTTCAGGAGATTTACATGATAGATTTTTTCTTTCCCCTTCTTATCTATCTTATAATTTGTTCTAGACACCTTCTCTAGAACTGTATATGGACCTTGCCATCCAATTTGTAACTTATTCTGACTACCGGGTAGAAGAAGCAGTACCTTCTCTCCCACAGCCAAATCTCTGTCTTTAGCTTTCCTGTTATAATAGGCAGCATGTTTCTTCCTGGCTTGTTTCAAATTTTCATTGGCAAGTTTCCAGCCAGTTTTTAAACGAGTGGTCAGCTCATTCACATATTGGTATGAGGATGTAATATTTTCCTCTGCCTTTTCGTCAGTCCACGTTCTTAACAGAGTTACATATGGACTTTTAAATTCGGAAACTTATTTCTCCTGGCACATGCCAGGTCCTTTCCACCCGAAGCTCTGTAGTGATGATTTTTCTTCCCAGAATTATCAGTCACAAAACGACCGCTACCAATTTTCCTCTTGGGGCTGTCTCCCCACTTAGAATTCTTGATGAGAGATTTCCTCTCTACATCCTCTTCCTCCAGTTTGTTTAAGTCCGATTGAGGGATTTTCGGCTTTTCCTGGGGTAAGACATCTTTTTGCACTCTCCGCATAGTGGCCATTGTAAAACAGTTAAGTGAAGCTTGTCCGTGAAAAGGGGCTTCCCATTCCCTTTGGTCCACTTTATCAAATTTATTTTTCTTTCTATTGTCAGGCCTACGGTTGCCCCGTGGCGTGTCCAGGTCCTGATCAATGTTCCCACTTGTGGGTGTTCCCTCATGTGCTATGCTACACCTTTCTACAAAATTCTCAATGTCCCATCTTGCCTTGGGCCAATAATAATTGTGAGCCACCTTTTGGATGATGGTACCTATTTTCTCATGGTCCCCATCTGGTTTCACATGTAGGCTCCTTATTAAGTCTGCCCTATCTCTCTTTGGAAGAACCAACTGTCCGTGACCATGGGATCTAGTTCCGGCCTTCCTGTAAATCAACTTGTTTTCATGTAAAAATCTCCCTTGCCTGGAGTTGTATGACAAGTTGACAATTTCCTGAAACAAGGCTTGAGGGTCTTATCCCCAGCCTGTGCCTTCCTCATCTCTTCTGGAGTGGTATCTAACATAATATCCTCCTCCTGTCTTGAGGTCGACCTGACCTGAAGGGTTGCCATAACTATAGGGTTCCTTCTGCAACGGTCAGTGTCATGATTGTTCATCTTACAATTTTTACACCACCTTTTCCCTTGGTTGAAAGATTTTCTTTCATCATATTTCCTTTCATCGAATTGTGGGGTTTTATTTTTATTGTCATACCGTGGCCTATCAAATTGGTGCTTACCTTTGTTTTGATCTCTAGGATCAAATTTATTAAAGTTCTGTGGTGCCCTAAAATTTTCCACCTGTTTCTTTTTATTACCTGATACCTCTGCCTGAGCTGCTTGATACCTTTCAGCAACATTTAGCAACTCACCCAGCCTCTCTGCACCTTGTTCCATGAGAAACTTTCTCAGGTCTGGAGCCATGGACTCTCTTAATTGTTCTATAAGGACCATTTCCTTAAGATCTTGGGTTTTCCCCAGAGAAGTCCATTTCTCCAAGTATGTCTCTAACCGTGCAGAGAACTCGTGATAGGTTTCACCTGACAGTAGTTTAGCATTCCTAAATTTTTTCCTATAAAATTCTGCGTTCTTTTCATATCTTAACAAAAGAGCCTGCTTTAGCATGTCATAATTTTCCTGATCACCTCTGCTCATTTTGGCAAAAACTTCATAAGCTGCCCCACGAAGCCCTTGAGATAACTTTAAGCTCCACCTTTCTCTCTCTAACCCATATGTGGTAGCTAATAGTTCATATCTATTTAGATAGCTCTCAATATCATCGTCTTTCTCAACAAAATGATCTAAATGAAAATTCATAGCTGAGGTTGAGGCTCCCTGACTAGCAGTGGCATCAGAGGTAAAGGGACTGGCACCATTTTCAGGAGCATGGCCTTGAAACTCAAACTCCCTTAGTCGTAACTCATGTTCCCTTTGTAATCTCTTATCCTCTCTTTCTGCTTCCCTTTCTGCAGCTAATCTCTTGTCTTCTCTTTCTGCAGTCAATCTTCTTTCCTCGGCTTCCAATGCTTTAGCCTCTTTGTCAGCCTCAATCTGCAACCTCTTAGCCTCAGCCTCAATCTGCAACCTCTTAGCCTCAGCCCCTCCGCCTCAAAATGTATCTTCTTAATTTCCTTTTCAGCCTCTAACTTTCTTTCGGCCTCTTTTTCTAATCTTCTTTCTTCCCGTTCAATATATTTGTCACATTCAGCAGTGACATAAGCAATCATAATTTGCCCGTCCATTCCTAACTCTTTCGCAGTCTGTACAGCAGCAGATCGAAATTTTGCCAAGTCGGCCATTGTCTAACATGCAAATGTAAACAATTCAATCTTTCAATAATTATCTAAGGACACTACAGGCACTGAGAGCTCAACCTTATTTATTTCCACCCAAGGATACCTTTTAATTCTTTATTATTCCCAATATCTATAACAGGAGAAAGTTCAATATCCCTGGAGCGAGACCCCAATATATGTGGTAAAGTGGGATGTTATAAATATTTATAGGGGACTTAGTGTACTGACTGAGATCAGCTGTGAAGGTATCTGTATCTAATAGGTGTAGTGTTTTGCAGATAACCTTACTTGCTACCACATTATACCTCAGTCAGAATTATTCTGGAATATTGTGATGACTACGTTAAATGTCTAGGGTATGTATATGATGAAGTGTAAGTCACAACAACAACAGACAGATAAACAATTTAATTTATTCCACCACACTTGACAACACTGTGACACTCACACACATTTAACACTCTATAAGACTATCTTAAATGAGTCACTGGTAAAGTTTCAAATATAAATATGTATTAATTACTTTCACTAATATATATGTCCTGATTCAACTACAAAGTGAACCAGGAATCACAATCAACTGTAATTACAATTTATATGTACAGAATTTATCAATATGAACCTTGTAGTGACATATTTTATTAATATTATCCTATGTGTGTCAGTTGTGTAGTAGTAATATGAGGTAATACTGGTTTTGTTTTTTCAAGCTATGTTGTTATTTGTCATCATGACTTCAAGTGTTTGTTTATCTTGGAAATAGTATGGGGAAAAGTTCACAGTTCCTATCAATTTAAACACTGTATTTTCCCTCTGTTTTATTATAAAGTCAGATTTTGAGGGGGGGGGGGGCATAATGTTGAGCTCCTCTGGCCACAGACGCTTATCTTTCGTGATGGCGGCAGGAAAGACTCCTCTGCTCGATAGCCTCCCTGTGTTCTGGAGACACCTCACTGGTCACTATCTGGACCCAGGAGTATGCTGTCAGCCTCTAGATTCAGCAAAGCTCAGACCAGGTGCTGCTCAATAACTTTAGGACCACGGTCCCACAATTCATGGAATAATACACAGTTACGTTGACTGGCAATGAATATAGCACAATTTCGATCTGCCGATGTCCCAGGCTTTTATTTAGAAAAATATGCACTGGCGCTCAACGCACTGGTTCTTTAGTAAGTTTATTTGAAAATGTGGTGCTGACCTGACGCTTCAAATTGCCTATATTGGCGGGTCTAACCAATCGAGCCATGTTTACACCAGCGTTTGAAAAAAAGTACTCCTACTCACGTTTCCCTAACAACAAAGAATCAATATTTATAGCCCGACTAATCGTGTTTAGCCTTACATTTACTTTCCGCCAATCAAATAGGAGGTAACATGGGGACCTATTTCCCGTACAATGGTGGTTTTAAAATCTGCCACTGAGCGATTCTGATTTTGGGGTTGTCTGACACCCTCACTATTTCTTTTGGCTATAATTTGTTAATTCCTAGACTATTTGCGTAACACTTAACATATTATTTGTCAGCAAGTCCTAAGGAACCCAAATATACAAATTTAAAGGAGCTAAGTGGCTGCGTTCAAAATATGCATTTTCTTCTAGGATAGTCGTGCTGTTGCCACCTCCTCACTTCCAAACTTTATGGTGTCTGCTGTACTGTCATACTAATGTCAGGATTTCAGACATAAAACAGTAGAATGTCATGTTTCCTAATAAGCGTTTTGTAAGTTTTTTAAAACCTAACTCTCGTATGGGTAGTGTTTTTTATCACTGTCGATTTGAAAAAAAGCTAGTGCTTGTGGCCTTACACGCGTGTTAGGGGTGGCATTAATTGTGTATCGCGAGACTGTGGTAGTATTGCCTGCGTTCCGGCTTTCAGCCCCTCCCTTTCTTTCTATCCTTAGTCCATCTGTCTTTCGTTTATGGTAACTTAGTGTATAAAATGACATGAATGGAATATTAAATATAGGTCAGCTTGCGTATCTCAAGGTTTTTCTTAGAAAGGCAGTACACGTTTTATCGTAGAAAGCGGGTATTGAAGCAGTAGGCTTTTACTATCAACGTGAAACGTTACAATTTGCAGACGAAGGAGAAAACAAGGGGGATTTCGAGTACAGTCATTGTGACAGCACTGTTCTTTACCATTCTTCTTTCCTTTTATTGAAGTTATTTGTTAGGCTTTACATTTACTTTTTAATTTATATATGTGGATTAGAATTTCTCACGACACAGCTTCCCTTCCAGTTTATGACAGCTCCGAGGTATTTAAAGTGGTTGACCTGCTCCATGACCTGTTCTCCCAGATTGGACTGATGCCTTCTTTCCTTTCGTGATATCACTATGGTTTTTGTTTTGGAGCTGCTGATGACCATCCCTCAACTGTTTTCTAATCATTTATAACCTTTTTGTCTGCTTTTTTTGTTATAAATAGGTAGCCTTCTATTATTTTATATTTCTTCTTCTTCTTCGTTCGTCCTGAAAAGGACGGTGGTTGCGTTGTGTCTGTTTACGCCTAAGCTGTGATATCTGCACCTTTAGGTCGACACATCCGACTTCTGCAGGGCATTTTTTAGGACCGGGTTTGCCTTCCCATTGCGATCCACACTCGCTCAGCCAGACTGCACTGCTGCAGACTGTTTCCAGGACCACCACGTGGAGGTGGAGTGCGGTCTTGACCAGCTCTGGTTCCCTGGTCCTGACGCAGGCAGTCAAGCTATGAGTCGCTGACTGCGTTCTCTATTGCTGCGTCTTTGGGTCCCCTATTATTTTATATAAAGTTTCTTATTGTCTTCTATTGTTTTATATATGTTGGGATAGCAGAAATGAGCTCGCGGACGAAGAAGCCAAACGGGGAAGAACTAGTTATAACGATATTGAAGTAGGTCTAGGGAAATTTGACATTAAGAGCTTAATTTCACAAGCAATAAATAAAGAATGGATAATAGCATTGGACCAGAGCAAAAAAGGAAGACGCGCATATAAAGTACTGAAAAAAAAACACCAAACAAATAATGTCAAATACAAGATGAACTAAAAATACCAATTAATACAAAAATTGCAAAAGCTCAAGCTTGGGAACTGAGTATTTCATGACAGAGGAACGAACACACATGTGAAGAGTGTCAAGAATTAAACACAATTAGACACTTTCTGGTAGACTATAAATAATATGACCAGCAAAGGCAAAACATTAAGACATACCGCAATAAGCACAAGGTAGAAATGAGTAGAAAATTTTACATGCATTAAGATCCTACCAGAAATACAAAAGTTAATAAAAAAAAAAACTATATTACAAAACAAAAGCTAACACAAAAATAAATAATAAAGATACCAGCCAGTAGTTTACAGTGGTAGATTCCCCCCCCCCCCCCCCCCAGATTAATACGGATTGACTATAAATAATCAATATTAAATACATACCAGAATCAATCAATCAATCAATCAATATCCTTTAACTCCACAGGGAGTATAGGCCTTCAACAAATACATACCAAGTCCTCCTCTCCTGTGCCATCCGTTGAAGATCTTTCCATGTTTTCCTCATTATTTTCACTTTTGTATCTAGCTCTCGTCTCCATGTGTTTTTGAGAGTTTCCTCAGTGTGTGTCCTATCCATCGCCAGTGTCTTCTTCTCAGCTCTTGTTCCACTGGCACTTGTCTGGTTCTTGTCATCTCTTGTTGAACTGGCACTTGTCTGGTTCTTGTCATCTCTTGTTACACTGGTACTTGTCTGGTTCTTGTCATCTCTTGTTACACTGGCACTTGTCTGGTTCTTGTCATCTCTTGTTACACTGGCACTTGTCTGGTTCTTGTCATCTCTTGTTACACTGGTACTTGTCTGGTTCTTGTCATCTCTTGTTACACTGGTACTTGTCTGGTTCTTGTCATCTCTTGTTACACTGGTACTTGTCTCCTTCTTGTCATCTCTTGTTACACTGATACTTGTCTGCTTCTTGTCATCTCTTGTTACACTGGTACTTGTCTGGTTCTTGTCATCTCTTGTTACACTGGCACTTGTCTGGTTCTTGTCATCTCTTGTTACACTGGCACTTGTCTGGTTCTTGTCATCTCTTGTTACACTGGTACTTGTCTGGTTCTTGTCATCTCTTGTTACACTGGTACTTGTCTGGTTCTTGTCATCTCTTGTTACACTGGTACTTGTCTGGTTCTTGTCATCTCTTGTTACACTGGTACTTGTCTGGTTCTTGTCATCTCTTGTTACACTGGTACTTGTCTGGTTCTTGTCATCTCTTGTTAAACTGGTACTTGTCTGGTTCTTGTCATCTCTTGTTACACTGGTACTTGTGTGGTTCTTGTCATCAATTCCACATTTGTGACTTTGTCATACTATTTCAATCTATGCAAGCATCCATTTATGAAAAAATAGCTTTTTGGTTGTTTTTGTTGTTCTCCGTGTCTCAGAACCAAACAATAGTTCTGACTTCACATTTGAGTTGAAGATTCTTGTTTTCATGTTGGATCCGATTTGTCTTGATCTCCATATATTTCCCAATGCGATGAAAGCTCCTCTTGCTTTTTGTAGTTGTCGTAGATTTTAGATAGGTATTTAAGATATATTTTGGTCCCGTCTGAATAGAACTGAAAAAGGTGGTACTCAGGGAGAGGTAAGGTAAAGAAATAGATTTCACGAGTGAAATGGTGAAAGGTAGAGTCTATCCCTGGATTGTGAAGATACTCTAGTCCAGCCTATCTCTACAACAGAAATTTGTTGATCAGACAGTATATATCTCTCTATATATTAATATATATCAACCACTCACATAAACACACACACAGATAAGTGATGACAATTAGACGCACAAACGTGAAACTATATGTATGGAATAGGGATATTGGGACGAGCTGACCGACACCGGTAATTAAGTTTTATGTTACTTTTATTTACCATAAAGAAACTTCACAACAGTTATTATCAAAATATCAGAATATAAAAATCATAGGTTACAGAATTAATAAAGGAATAGCCACATAAGCGCAATCGCCTCTGTTGAGACAAGTTCCCACAAGAAGAAGTTAATTAACCCCCAAAAGGTCAAAAGATTAGCTCTATGGTATAGAATTTTGCTATACTGTAAAGAACAGAGTTTCTAGTTTATCTATTCTGAAATGAACAGTATTAGTAAACATAAGAACAAAAACAAAGTGAGTATATTAGTTATACAATATAAGAATTATTCATCCATGCTTTCTCGCGCTCTGATAAACATGTGATCACATTTTCATTCTCGCTTACCAAATAAGTGTTGACAACAGCTTGAACAATATCTCCATGCTCCAGGTAACAGATTCAGTGTCGGTTCTTTTGGCAAAGTAAGCCCTAGTTCCTCAAATGACTGATTAATCCTATTATTCGGTGAACGCTTACTTTGTTACATATTATTATTGACTCTGTTAATATCACGGCAATTAGTCCAGGTATGAAACACAACTTCGAGATAAAAATAGTCACAGTGTACAGTAGCTTGAAATATTCGATAGCAAAATAGAATGTCAGGTAGATAAATCTTTTCTTCAGGATAAATCCTCGCCACAACACAAGTTGTCGGTAGGCAGGTAATGTTAAATTTTCTATTCTTCGCCACAGCGGGCTGAATGTAGATGAAAATAGAAAAACGAAATCTAGAAATAGGTCCAGTTACAATTATTCTTATTGTCTTTTGTTGGTACTCTCTCTCTTTCTGGGTAAACCAAGACAGCCGAACAGGTACACCTCAAAGACCCGCTGGGTGCATAAGAAAGTTTGTTTGGCGTCTATTGTACTTAGACCCGTTTTCTCAGATTTATATTGAAGCCGCTGGTAGCTTTTGGGTTGTGATCCGTACTAGAATTATAGGAAGAAAAATGCAACATTTAACCACAATAAGTATTCTATCCTAAAAATAACCCGCGTAGAGGTATAATTTAATATCCACTCGGCTATTAAATTTAAATTAGAAAAACACAAGTGTATATCTTATTTATCGTTTAACAAAAACCCCGTGAAATAAGCGCTAGTCATTTATAAAATTGCTCATAATGAATTAGAAATAAATATTTGTTTCGTCAGTACTCATAATGCATAGTGCATTTACTAGTTGACCAAAATATCTCTTACTAGTTAATAGCAAGTAATTAAATTAAAAGTTAGCTCTATGTTGTTTTAATTCGCTAGTCAGTTAGCACAAAATCCTAGTGAAATATCATGACGGACTTTAACAATTAAATCACTCAACACAGAAACATCTTAGTGAAATATAATGCCGGACTTATAAATTAAATCACTCAAGAGGCTATTATAAATATTTACCGCAACACAAAATGACTATCTCCAATCGAAAAAACTAAGACATTCCACTGTTATAATTGATCTAGAATATCGAAGCTAGACGTCTGAAAATTGTGGGTACTAGACAAACTGAGTTTGAAAGCTAGAATATATATATGAAATAGACAAAAAGTCGCTAACGAGTGCGAGATATAACACCTTTGGGGAACTTCGTGGTCAGATTCTGCATGAAAGCAAAATTTGCCACTTTCGCCGCCCGCTAGACGTGGCCCCACGAGCAAATCGTCTCTTTGATCACGTCTCGTCCGCAGCTTAATTACATTCCAAACAAACGTATGGGGGGGGGGGGGGGGAAAACTGTAATTATCTCCCCCTGACCAATGTAACTAATAAAAGTACGACTTTTGAATAATCGCCCTTGATTTTCTTCATAAGCTTATCTCCCCCTCTTCTCACTACGTGCATCATAGTCTGTTGTAAACATTCCTAGTGTCTATAAGACATAAAGAAAAGAAAAAAAATAGGCGTGGCTACCGTTCTGAATTTGACAGATATAAAAGTACGAAGGTTCTGTATTAACAAAACGTGCATAACTAATAAGGAAGCAAGGTGGGAGCAAAACGTGTGATATATGTAATCTATATTTCCATAACTCTGTCACAGTAGTCTTATTTTGATATCACTGTCCGTCCCTCCAACTTTGTCTATATTGCTGCCAAGATATGTGTACGATTGTACATCTTGTAGTGGTGTTTCCTCTTTCAACCTTGTTATCATTTCTTGTATACCAGTATGGACACTATAATTGTTCTGAACAATAAACTAATATGAACTATAACTAAAATGTAAAAATACCTCCGAGAGAAATAATGCAGCACATAGCTTAGAATAAATACAAACACGAAAATATCACAATAAAAGAAACGCGTCCTGATATAACCAACAGCTCCATTTTTATGGTAGTTGGTTGAAAAGAGCGTGCTACAAAGAAAAGTAGTAAACATCTTCATTTTTTTTTAAAAATTGTTTTGTATCAATTTTGTTATTTTCTTATATTGTTTTATATAAATTTTGTTATTTTTTTCTATTGTTTTATATAAATTTTGTTATTTTCTTATATTGTTTTATTTAAAGTTTGTTATTGTCTTCTGCTGTTTTCTATAATGCTAGTTACAGCCTTCTATTGCTTGTTATTGTCGTTGCTACAACCTTCTACTGCTTGGTATACAGTTTGCTATAGTCTTCCACTCTTAACAGTTTATTATTATGTTTGCTTGTTTATTATTATGAACAACGGACTTTCTTATATCTCTTATCGTGAGTTAATGGGGGAATAGAGGCAACTTGTGTTCCAAGGTGAGCTAGACAGGATATGATGAGATACTTTGTGATTGCTTAAAGTTCTGCTGCTTCATTCATCCATACAATCATCCGTTCATTCATCCATCCATTCATCCATCCATTCATCCATTCAGTACTTTCCATCTGTCAGTGTATACCTGTAACAAATACGAACCAAGAATTCTTGTCCTGTGCCGCCTGTTCAAGTCCTTTAAATGCCTTCTCCCCTTCATGCCTATGTATATCAAATTACTTCATGCCATTGTATATCAAATTACTTCATGCCTATGTATATCAAATTACTTCATGCCTATGTATATCAAATTACTTCATGCCTATGTATAACAAATTACTTCATGCCTATGTATATCAAATTACTTCATGCCTATGTATATCAAATTACTTCATGCCTATGTATATCAAATTACTTCATGCCTATGTATATCAAATTACTTCATGCCTATGTATATCAAATTACTTCATGCCTATGTATATCAAATTACTTCATGCCTATGTGTATCAAATTACTTCATGCCTATGTGTATCAAATTACTTCATGCCTATGTGTATCAAATTACTTCATGCCTATGTGTATCAAATTACTTCATGCCTATGTATATCAAATTACTTCATGCCTATGTATATCAAATTACTTCATGCCTATGTATATCAAATTACTTCATGCCTATGTATATCAAATTACTTCATGCCTATGTATATCAAATTACTTCATGCCTATGTATAACAAATTACTTCATGCCTATGTATATCAAATTACTTCATGCCTATGTTATATCAAATTACTTCATGCCTATGTATATCAAATTACTTCATGCCTATGTATATCAAATTACTTCATGCCTATGTATATCAAATTACTTCATGCCTATGTATATCAAATTACTTCATGCCTATGTGTATCAAATTACTTCATGCCTATGTGTATCAAATTACTTCATGCCTATGTGTATCAAATTACTTCATGCCTATGTGTATCAAATTACTTCATGCCTATGTATATCAAATTACTTCATGCCTATGTATATCAAATTACTTCATGCCTATGTATATCAAATTACTTCATGCCTATGTATATCAAATTACTTCATGCCTATGTATATCAAATTACTTCATGCCTATGTATATCAAATTACTTCATGCCTATGTATATCAAATTACTTCATGCCTATGTATATCAAATTACTTCATGCCTATGTGTATCAAATTACTTCATGCCTATGTGTATCAAATTACTTCATGCCTATGTGTATCAAATTACTTCATGCCTATGTGTATCAAATTACTTCATGCCTATGTATATCAAAATTACTTCATGCCTATGTATATCAAATTACTTCATGCCTATGTATATCAAATTACTTCATGCCTATGTATATCAAATTACTTCATGCCTATGTATATCAAATTACTTCATGCCTATGTATATCAAATTACTTCATGCCTATGTATATCAAATTACTTCATGCCTATGTATATCAAATTACTTCATGCCTATGTATATCAAATTACTTCAATCATGCCTATGTATATCAAATTACTTCATGCCTATGTATATCAAATTACTTCATGCCTATGTATATCAAATTACTTCATGCCTATGTATATCAAATTACTTCATGCCTATGTATATCAAATTACTTCATGCCTATGTATATCAAATTACTTCATGCCTATGTATATCAAATTACTTCATGCCTATGTATATCAAATTACTTCATGCCTATGTATATCAAATTACTTCATGCCTATGTATATCAAATTACTTCATGCCTATGTATATCAAATTACTTCATGCCTATGTATATCAAATTACTTCATGCCTATGTATATCAAATTACTTCATGCCTATGTATATCAAATTACTTCATGCCTATGTATATCAAATTACTTCATGCCTATGTATATCATATTACCGTGACGTTTCCAGAACAAAGGATGCCCTGAAATCGTCACCACTAGTTTTCTAAATGTTGGTCCTATCCAAGGCCAGCGTCTTCTTCTCACACTGTGTTCTATTTGTATTTATCTGGTCCCCCCTCCCCCTTCCCCACCACGATCAGTTTCACACATGTGATCTTACCATGATAGGAAACTTTGCACAGAGCGATACAACAGGAGGCAATCTGACCATCAGAAGGTCCCCGTCGATCAAGTGTTTTGGCCCCTTAATCTCCTTTACACTCTTAGAAGGGCGGGCCTACTTGGGTCCCAAGTGTCATCTTCCTGTTGTCTTGTGCAGAGAATTTAACCCACTCCACCTAGGTTGCAACCTTCAACTTCATTCTTGTTTTTCTGCCAGCTGGAGGCAATAGTGAAAGACTAGACCTCTTGCACCTATCTCAACAGCCATGACCCTAGCAGTGAACCCGTCGTGTCTGAAGTCCGTGACCAGATAATTTATACTTGGCCACTTTGAATCCAATCTAGATTCAAACGGCGCGGTCAGCTCAATGATTATAATCTGATGCGATGATGAGGAATGCAGTACTATATGTGGCCGTCTTCGAGATCTTCTGATACTCTCTGGATATGCCTTTCCCCCAGGTAGACCTACTGCCACCTCCCAGTCATTTGCACAGTCAATAATAGATGGTAAACTGCTACGTGGTTTACTTGGTTTTGGATGTGCTGACTTTCCTGCTCTCAGAAAGTATGTATTTGCGGACTCTCTCTGCTGTTCGGCTTCACCCTTTCCAGGTCTGTTGTAGCAGCCAGCTCATTTATTACTCTGTTGCGGTGCCATGTGTATCGCCCTTGCCCTAATGACGCCTTGCAAGCTGAGAGTACATGATAAAGTGTCTGCCTCTCATGGCACAGGGGGGCATTGAGCATCATCAGACTTTTCCCATCTCAGAAGGTTTGCGAACGACGGCAGGAGGTCACACATTGATCTGATAATGAAGTTGAGTCTAAGTGATGCCATTTGCCATATACAGTTTCATGACAAGGACCTATGCAGGGCTCCTTCCCATGCAGTACATTGGCCTTGTTGGGCTTGCTACACCACTTTTTGCATCCTCTTATCATTCTCAGATTCTCGAATTTCCGGAATTATCATGTCTCTGCGTTCCTTGTTTGATGCCTTGGACCACCGCCTATTAGTCCGTGTGTATCCGATTACCTCCCTCAGCTTGAGCGATTCTTGGGCAGCACCAACAGTTTCATTCCCATTCCACTTCCTTCCAGTTTTCAGTGTGGGCTGAATCGACTTTACTGCGTCATCTGCTGACTCGCAGATGTATTTCCGCTTTGTATTTTTTCAGAACTGACTTGAAGGGCAGCATAAGCTTTGCTTTCTTGCATTACAGTGCTACGTCTGACAGACCTGGTGATACTCCTAGCCATTTCCTTATTAACTTGTTAAACTTTCTCTTTATAGCTTCCACTGTACTTGTGCTTATTTCATAAATAAGCAGTGGCAATATCAATTTAGGGATCAGCATGAACTGGAGGCACCACATCTTGAACGTTCCTATGAGTCTGCTTTGCTCTATGATCTGCAGTCCTCTTTCTGCCATTTCTATTGTCTGTTGAACTGCCGTTTAGTCTTTTACTGTCTTCCAAGACTATTAACATGTTCCTCGGTGATAGTAGGGATTCTTTGGTTTGAAACCATGAATGTGACCTCAGAGGTTTTCCCTTTCCTGGCTTATAGGGTTCTAGACTTCTTAGGATTGAAACTCATTCTGCACTAGCTGATTAGTTCCTCCAGGCGCGCTAACATTCTCCGGGCCTGGTGTTTGTCAGATGTCAGAATTGTTGTGTCCTTCATGAATGCTTTAAGTAGGGGCATGTGACACCTTCCATTGAGCTGTGGACCTCTCACAAATCCTTCAACCGCTTTGAGGATGACCTGCATAGTCAACACGAATACTATTGGAGAGATGGTACATCCCATCGCAATTCCAACTTGTAGGTCAATCCACTTCCTTGTGTAATCTGTGGTTGAAAATCTGACAGAGAACCCTGATAAATACAGCTTCAACATTTCTGCAATTTCTTGTGGAATATGGTACATTTCCAGCGCCTGCTACAGCATCTGGCGTGGAACGGATCCATACGCATTAGCAAGATCCAACCAGATTAAATGAAGATTTTCTCTATCAGATTTTGCTTTCTGAATTGCTTCCCAGATCTTTGTGGCATGCTCTAGACAGCCTGGAGTACCTGGGATACCTCCTCTCTAATGGTAGTGTCAATGTACTCATTCTCCAGGAGGTACGTGGTGAGCCGTTTAGCCATCACTGAGAAGAATATCTTCCCTTCCAAATTCAATAGTAAGATTGGCCTGAACTGACTGATGTCTGTGGAATTTTGTTCCTTCGGGATGTAGACTCCATTCGCCTTTCTCCATTCTTTGCTTACAAGCAGGTTTCTCCACGCATTTTTCAACAAACGCAGCAGTCGCTTGAGAACTTCCGGACATCTCTTATATACAACTTATGGGACACTGTTAGGACCTGGAGCTGACTTGCACCGTGCTTTCTGGACACTGCTTTCTATTTCTTGCATTGTTGACGGCGTGGTGTTGAATACATCTCCTGGCTTACTATGGCTTATAAGGGCTGCCATGCTGGTGAGAGGCTCATTTTTACGGCCGTCTGAATAGACCATCTTTCGATGTTTAGTGTTCCCGCCTGTGGCGATTCAACCAAAGAGCTCCGTAAAGAATCTTTTGCTTTCGCTCCTTGTTTTCCTTCTTTTCCTGCAGAACCTTTCTACTCAACAAAGAGCATTATGCTGGCCTTTCAGGTGCTCCCAAACCTGTCATAAACCCTCTTTCTCTGTGTCTACTGCGTTCTTGAACTGTTCCCGGGCATGATTCTTCTGCTCTCTAATCTCATATATTCACATTTGTCTTCTACTATTTTTGTGGTGGGTTACTTTTCATTGCTTTCCTGACTCCAAACTCTTTGCGACAATGATGATATATTATGTCGCCGAAAATTTCCAGCTTTTTTTCAAGGATGTATGCTTCAGGATGTTATCCAACTCTTTCGACAATGCTTCATCCAGCTGTTCCCAAAGCCTTTTTGCACTGGCAGGTGGAAACTTGATGGCATCTATTTTTCCGTCCAAGAAGTATGTGAGATCATCATCAGGCAGATCAACTTGAGTATTCTCCGCGCTGTGGACTGACTCCTGGCTGAGATCTTCTAACGTTTTATCTGTCGAAAAAGAGCGCTATTGTACTACCACTAATGAGCTCCCACATCACTTTATCGATCTATGGATTTTCATGCCTCTCTGAATAGAGAATTTCATACCACAGGCACATGGAAATTCCAGCCGTTGGTCAGAGCTCAAAGTCCGTGTAAATGGTCTGGTCGATTCCAATGAGTCACCTATGGATTCATAATTTCCCCCCCCCCCCCTTTTTATGATGAATCCTGGGGGCATTTATCATTTGTGGGTCATATAGCAATTGTTTACAGCTTACGAGGTACCAACCTGGTCAGCCGATTTCTAGTCTTTCCCAGTGTCATCTGTCTTTCCAGAAGTCCATCGGTCTTTTCTCATACCATTGCCATTTTAATCCTTCGGTTCAGCGCAAGCATCAATACATGACAGCGTGTAAGTTGTTGGTAGTCCTTTTTCTTCTTCTCCGTGTATCCGGAGCCTTACAATATGAAAGCTCTGACATTTTATTTGAAGATTCTTATTATTGTGTTGTACTTGTTTTCATTTATTGTCCATTTATTTCTCAATGCGACGGAAGGTTGTCTTGCCTTATGTACTCTGATGGTTATCTTGGCTGTTTTCTTGCTTATGTTTGTTAGGCACTTACTGTCTCTGATTATTGGTTACCACATTTCACAAAAGACTATCTCCTGTTACTGATTACCATGTTTTACACCAGACACTATCTTATGCTACTGGTTTCACACTAGTGTGTTAGCATAAATAAAATAAATATTACCTGAATTTTATGTTTATTTTTTATTATGTTTTATGCGTCTGTATATTCATGGTACATTATGGTAACATTAATAACAATGATATTGTCTTCTACAGGTGAAGGTATGGTTCCAGAACCGACGAACTAAGCATAAGAGGATGAAGGCGGAGGAAGACGGAGGGTCATCAGGGTCGCAGGCTGAAGGTCACGACGGGGATGCTGGGAAAGGCGGAGACGGAAACGATTTCACTGGCTACGTGGATCAAGACGACGACGACGAAGATGATCCATGCAGCGATGAGGACGAAGAAGAGTTATCTGTGACTGAAGATTGTTAGCACAGACACAGACTATTCCTGGTGGGCCCTACCGTCAGATAGATCTTCTGACTTCAACTGAGTCAGCTTGTCACTTCTCTACGTCTTGCAACCTTAATCTTCGTCAGTGCAAGCGCGTCACAACAGAACTTGCATGGAAGCAAATGTTTGATGGACATATAAACAATAAGCTCAAACGACTGGTTTTACCACATACGAGTTCGGTGCCCGGTCGAAGACTTCTACCTTGTATAAAAGTCGTCGTTTGTCCAGCAAACTTGCAAATTGCAGTCTCTGCCCACCACACTACAAACTTCGTCATTTGATTGGTAAAACATATCGCCATCGATTTTCTGGTTTAAAAAAAAAAATGTATTTTAATTTGTTCCTACCCAGCCTCAAAGAGAATTTTGGGGCTGTCAGTGCGGCTGCTCATGGATATATCCAGAAAAAAAAATCGAACTTCTCGTACATCTGGACGATATTGCAAATGTTGCACTGTGATAGAATCTCTGACATGCGGATATTGTTCAAAGAAAGGATATAAATAAATAAGGGTGAATAAGCGAACACTCACAACACAGAAAGGAGCAAGATAATAGAAACAGAAAAGAAATATAAGTGATATGGTCGCTGGGAAATCGTACAAGCAGTGCTAAATTGGCTGTGTGTCGTTTTATGAATCAATGTAACAGCTAGGCGATGGCGCCATTTTAATGGTCGCAGGTTCAATCTCCCGATGAGCCTATCATTTATATTTCTTTTTTTATTATCTAGTGTCCTCCTTCTTTCTGTCTTACGGGTGCCTGTTATTTAGCTATATTTATTTCTTTACTACTCACAGGCCTGAGGTTTCCTTCATTATTTATTCAAAGAAGTGAGCGCCCTAGCAGACAAGCTCAAAAAGATGAAGCGTGGCTCCAAAAGACGACACACAAAAATCTTGACATTGTAATTACGTCATAAGACGCCAAATATATTCGTGCCTAAAACGGCTTAACAAGTTTAATCTCAGCTCTTGGTGCCCAAAATATGAATTTATTACGTCAGTCATTATACTGAAAATACACGATTATTTTCCTGAAGTATTCTATCCAGCCAGCCGATGTTTTCAAACACACATAGTGACTGAAGACAATCAAAGTCAATTCAATTCTGATACCACGAATGTGGAGGAGGTAGCAGGAAATATTCACTGTCTGTAGTTATAAAACGTCTAGCATTGTTCACCGTGGGTCTCTCATGACAGAAAGAATAGAATTACTGCTCCCTCAGGTATTTCGTATCAGGTTATTAATAGGAGGTTGTCAAGGGAGCTGGCAATCTTATGTTGTGAAACAGATAGCTACAGAAACTGCAAGAACACACGATGGCTTTAATGCAGGTTTCCTACAAGGGAACAAAATGCAACGATGACTCCATTCATCACAAGGAAACTAACAGTAAATAAAATGCAGTGATGACTCATCACAAGGAAACTAACAGTAAACAAAATGCAATGATGACTCATCACAAGGAAACAAACAGTAAACAAAATGACGTTGGTTAAAAAAAATATTATCAGTGAGAAATCTAACGTTCCGACACTCACACATTGTACACAATCTAACTTTCCGACACTCACAGATGGTACACAATCTAACGTTCCGACACTCACACATTGTACACAATCTAACGTTCCGACACTCACACATTGTACACAATCTAACGTTCCGACACTCACAGATGGTACACAATCTAACGTTCCAACACTCACACATTGTACACAATCTAACGTTCCGACACTCGCACATTGTACACATGTTAAAATATTGATTCTTGGTACAGGGATAATACGATTTCAGATTTATTAATGTTTGCCTGGAAATAATCTGAAGTCCAATTTTGAAACATTTATACGTGGAGAATCTTCCGAAGATCATATTTGAATGAGGAAAAAAGTTTGTGTGTATGGAATATTTAAATGGGAAAAAAATCTGAGGTTTGTATGTGTGGAATATTTGAATGGAAAAAAATCTAAAGTTTGTGTGTGGAATAACTGAATGGGAAAACAATCTAAAGTTTTATTTGGAATATATGGATGAGAGGAGTGTAGGTTTGTGTTGTGAATATTTGGATGAGAGGAGTGTAGGTTTGTGTTGTGTATATATGGATGAGAGGAGTGTAGGTTTGTGTTGTGAATATATGGATGAGAGGAGTGTAGGTTTGTGTTGTGAATATATGGATGAGAGGAGTGTAGGTTTGTGTTGTGAATATATGGATGAGAGGAGTGTAGGTTTGTGTTGTGAATATATGGATGAGAGGAGTGTAGGTTTGTGTTGTGAATATTTGCATTGAAAGAAGACGACTTTTGTGTTTGGAATATTTACATCTAAAGGTACTTAACCTTTTTTAAATGTAGAAATATGTAAGCTACAATAAAGTAAGTAAAGCTCTACATTTAAAGACCTAACTCTGAACAAGTTGACATTGCCGGTGAGAAAGAGTTGTGAGAAAACATGGCAACACACTCCTATATGGAGGAAAAAAATATTACTCATCTTAATGTCTGACCAGAGAGTTAGCGTAGATAGCTGATCTGGGGCCCAACGCGACGCCATAACCCGGAACTCTTTTCTTTCACTATAGTTCATTCACTCACTGCCTCTTAGTTCTCCCAAAGATGACAGGCCTTCAAAAAATTCTCTTGTCGCGTGGCATCGGGTCACGGTCTGTTCCTGTCTTCCTCATCATTGTCACGTCTATCTGCACATCACTTTCCCGTATCTTATCGGTTCATCTCTATTTTCGTTATAGTTATTAGTGAAATTATGTCATGGGCCCCCACACTGCAGGGTAGAGGCTTAATCTACGCCACTGGACCAGGACTTATGATACATGAACAACCTGTGCGGCGGCTATTACGAGCAACAAATATGAAAATTCATGTCAAGTCTATACTATTTATTGTATGGTTAGTACAGGACCCCAAGATGGGGGTTATCCAAGGCCAGATACTGTGGTTAGTACAGACAATATGTGGGTTATCCAAGGCCAGATACTGTGGTTAGTACAGACAATATGTGGGTTATCCAAGGCCAGATACTGTGGTTAGTACAGGACCCCAATATGTGGGTCATCCAAGGACAGATACTGTGGTTAGTACAGGACCCCAATATGTGGGTCATCCAAGGCCAGGTCCTGTGGTTAGTACAGGACCCCAATATGTGGGTCATCCAAGGCCAGCTACTATGGTTAGTACAGACAATATGTGGGTTATCCAAGGCCAGATACTGTGGTTAGTACAGACAATATGTGGGTTATCCAATTCCAGATACTGTGGTTAGTACAGGACCCCAATATGTGGGTCATCCAAGGCCAGGTCCTGTGGTTAGTACAGGACCCCAATATGTGGGTCATCCAAGGCCAGCTACTATGGTTAGTACAGACAATATGTGGGTTATCCAAGGCCAGATACTGTGGTTAGTACAGACAATATGTGGGTTATCCAAGGCCAGATACTGTGGTTAGTACAGACAATATGTGGGTTATCCAATGCCAGCTACTATGGTTAGTACAGGACCCCAATATGTGGGTCATCCAAGGCCAGGTCCTGTGGTTAGTACAGGACCCCAATATGTGGGTCATCCAAGGCCAGGTCCTGACATCTGAAAATGAAATGTTAAAGACATGGTTGACCAGTTCCCTTCCTCGCCTCCTTTTCCTTCCCTGACTCAAGAGAAGTACCTGGTACTCATTTACAGCCGGGTGGGACTGGAGAGTAACGCCACCAGGTTTGGAAGACGATATGTACATATATACTATATTTCTAACCGCTCTTTTCATGTACGCAGTTTGTATTTAAACAAAAAATACATTATTGTTATGCGTTTATTTTTCCCTAACATTCGGTCATTCAATTAATACATTATGACTGATATTCGCATATTATTTGTACAATTATTTACACAATTTTGTGAATAAAAATAAAACATGTTCGCCCATCTACCGAATTGTGAAATTTATCGATACCACAGGATCTTTAGTTGTTGTGTTCAGTCAGTCTACCTAAGTCATTATTATTCTGGTGGAATTTTGGGAATCATTTACATACTTGGATGTTATATTTAGAATACCAGAACATAAGGTCTTTTATATTTGGGCATGCGCCTTAATATAACCAATGGACATTGTGTATGCTGTACCTTGTATGGACAGCCTCAACTACAAAGGCAGAACCCCTATTTAAAAAATAAAAATAATATATATCTATACATTTGGGCAAAACCCACACTTTTCTTATGGTGTGCACTGCACTTACTTCCTTATATACCAGAGAAGCAAGATGTGAAGGTCAGATGCTGGCGGTGGGCAGGAAATATTAAACAAAAAACAGTTAATAAAATATTACATGACAGTCCCTGTTTTGGGATCACCAGTGTAAGAATTATAAAGGGCGACCAGCCAACACATGGAGAAGTGAGCTAGGGATAACCCTTAAAGAGATCAAGAACGGTCTTGAACGGATGGTGATCATGATGATAATGATGAAAACGCTAGTTTTTCTGCCCAAAGTAATAGTCAGTCAGAAACAAAAGCAGCTCAATTTTCCTTGAGGAAACGTTCATTCCATAAGATTTTAATTTGCTTTGATTTCAAACGCTGCCATATCTAGGAATGGCTTTGAGGATGAGATCTTAACTTTTTGATAGTGATGCCACATGCCAAGGCCTGCGGCAGATGTTACCTCTTACAGCATAACTTCATTTCCTGGTCTTATCGTGGCGGAAGTGATTTAACTAACAGGAAAAAGGGCAAAGGCAGACTCATGGTGCCCTAACACCAAAATTCTCCGTGTAGATGAGGTCCGTAAACTTTTGGTGGGCATGTATTCCAGAAGGACGAAAACTCTGAATCCAATACTTGTACAATCTGATGCTTCATATGTAAGCTAGGGCAACCAAAAGGCGAAGAAAAGCAAGTAAAAAAAAAATAATAAAATAAAATAAACCGAATGAAACAAACATTCACATAATAAAATAATTTTAAAAGGCCGAATAACAATAACATTAAACTGAATAACAATAAAATGTAATAAATCCTGAGCCCATAAAATAAGGAACCAAAAACTGGAACAATCAAATACATTTAAATATCTAGGAAGCATAGTAATACCAGACGACGGAGCAAGCAAAGACATCAGTAACAGAATGAATAAAGCCAAAACAGCCTTTACAAATCTAAACAACATTTGGAAACCTCAGTACAGCACTGACACCAAATTCAGATTATACGAGAGTTGCATAATTTCTGTACTCTTTTATGGCGCGGAGTTTTGGATAGTAAAATAAAAGGAAATGTCCAAATTATCCTACTTTCACACAACCTGCCTGATGAATATTCTTAGATTTTTTGGGGCCGAATACCATCTCCAGTCCGGAACTGCTTACACAGGAATGCGCTCCATCATTGCAGGCAGACGCAGGAACTGGGTTGGCCATGTCCTCAGAAGGGACAATGACATGATCACCAGAACTGCTATACTATAGACCCCAGAAGGACGGTCAAAGATAGGCAGACCAAAGACAACCTGGCGGAGAACAGTAAGGCTGAGATGCTAAGCATGAACCAGAGTTGGGGCACGGCACGAAGGATGGCCACCGACCGAGCAGTATGGGGACTGTTGCTGCCCTTCAAGACGCCATTAGGCGTGATGACCACTGACTGCTTTTGTCAGTCAGGGACTAAAGATCCAAGAAGAAGATGAGAAATAAATAACAATAATCTGTACATAAAATATCGATAAAATCAGATGTACCCGACAACAACAAAAATAATCATCTTGTGAGTAACGATAGTAGGAAGCCTCGTCAGCGTATGTGTCGTGAAATTCTAAATCCACATATCTAAATTAGAAAGTAAATGTAAAGCCTAACGAATTAATTCAATAAAAGGAAAGAAGAATGGTAAAAGAACAGTGCGGTCACAATAGCGTACGCCTGTGTTATAGAACGTCATACTAGCTAAACAAGAAATCCACTTTTTCTACTTCGTCTGCATAATTGTAACGCTTTCACGTTTGCTAGTAAAGCCTACTGCATAAACTACACGCGTTTCTAAAAATAAAACTGGTACTGTGTTTCTTAGAAAACCTTGAGATACGCACACTGCTTAATGACCTAGATATAATATTACATTAATGTCATTATGCACTACGGAAACTAAAAGACAGACGGGCTTAGAAGAGAGAGAGAGAGAGAGAGAGATGTACGGAGGAACGCATGCAATGCTACCACGTCGTCTCGCGATTGAAAATTAATGCCACCCCACGCGAAAGGCATGCAGGCTGGATTTTTTTTCTCAAATAAACAGTGACAAAAAACACTACCGATACGAGGTTAGGTTTTGAAAACAGGTTTAAAATCTTATTAGGAAACATGACACAATACTGTTTTACGTCTGAAATCCTGACATTAGCCTGACAGTACAGAAGACACCCCATCGTATAGAAGTGAACGGGTGGTAGAAGAAAATACATATTTTGAACGAAGCCACTTGGCTCCATTAAACTTATATATTTGGGTGCCTTAGGACTTGCTGACAAAGAATATGTTAGGTGTTAAGCAAATAGTCTAACAATTAACCAATTATAGCCAAAATATTATAGTGGTGTTGTCTGACAACACAGGATCATATTTGCTCATAATGGCGTGTTTGGACACTGCTTTAGGGGAAATGAGGCCACTACGTAAGATCCGATTTGATTGGCTAGAATAATATGTAAGGCGGAACATGATTAGTCGACTGCAAATACTATTTTTGGTTGTTAATGGAAACAGGAGGAAGGGTACATTTTTTCAAAGGCTTTTGTAAACATGGTCTCATTGGCTAGACCATTTGATATAGTCAATTAGAAGCATCTGTTCAGTGCCACTTTTTGAAAATAAACTTTGTAGAAGCAAGTGCGTTGAGAACCAGCTCATATTTTTCTAATAAAAGCCTGGGACAGAGGCAGATCGGAATTGTGCCATAACTCATCGCCAGTCAACGTACTTGTTTAATATTTCCTTGAATTGTGGGACCGTGGTACTGAAGTATTAGAGCAGCACCTGGTCTGAGTTTTGCTGAATCCAGAGGCTGGTAGCATACTCCTTGGTCAAGATATCGACCAGTGTTGTTTCTCAAGAAAACGGTGAAGCAAGCGAGCAGAGGAGACAGTTTTCCTGCCGCCCACACAGAAGATAAGATTTCGTTGGCCAGAGCAGCTCAATCTTGTTGTATCCCCCACCCCCCCCCCCCCCCCCCCTCTAAAATTGACTGTACATTAAATCAAGAGGGACAGTTATTTGTTTCAAATAAAAAGAAACTGTGAACCTTTCAAATATTATTTCCACCAGTAACAAACACATGAAGTCATGATGACAAACAACAACCTAGCTTTAAAAGCCAGTATTACCTCATAGTACTACATCACAACTTACACACATATTGTAATAATATTATATGTTAATATGTGGTAAAGTGGGATATTATAAATATTTATAGGGGACGTAGTGTACTGACTGAGATCAGCTGTGAAGGTATCTGTATCTAATAAGGGTAGTGTATTACAGATGACCTTACTTGCTACCACATATTTATACCTCAGTCAGAATTATTCTGGAATATTGTGATGACTACGTTGAATGTCTAGGGTATGTATATAATGAAGTGTAAGTCACAACAACAACAGACAGATAAACAATTTAATTTATTCCACCACACTTGACAACACTGTGACACTCACACACATGTAACATGCTATAAGACTATCTTAAATGAGTCACTGGTAAATTTTCAAATATCAATATGTATTAAGTACTTTTCATTAATATATATGTGTCCTGATTCAAATACAAAGTGAACCAGGAATCACAATCAATTTTAATTACAAGTTATATGTACAGATTTTATCAATATGAATCTTGTAGTGACATATTTTATTAATATTATCCTATGTGTGTCAGTTGTGTAGTAGTAATATGAGGTAATACTGGTTTTGTTTTTTTAAGCTATGTTGTTATTTGTCATCATGACTTCAAGTGTTTGTTTCTGTTGGAACTAGTATTGGAGATGTTCTCAGTTCCGTTCATTAAAACAATTAATTTCCCCTCTTATTTTTATACAATGTCAGTTTAAGATGGGGTTACATAATGTTGAGCTCCGCTGGCCACATAGGCTTATCTTTCGTGATGGCGGCAGGAAAAGACTCCTCTGCTCGATTGCTCCCCTGTGTTCTGGAGACACCTCACTGTTTGCTATATGGACCAAGGAGTATGCTGTCCGCCTCTGGATTCAGCAAAGCTCTGACCAGGGGCTGCTTCAATAACTTTTGGACCACGGTCCCTGAAACAAGAAGGTTGTACCTCCTACTTCATAACTAGTTTATAATCCATTTACAGACTGAACACAATACATAACAAACACTGAGTTCAGAGCGGTAGGCCAACTGCTATCTTCATCTGAAACAATTTTCACCAGAGTATTCCTCCCTAATGGTTACTACGCCTCTGCAATTCCAGCATTATTTCTTTCTAGTCAATAATATAGGTGTCAGTGTACTGTTTGGCAATTCCATGTAGTTTTACTTTCCTCCGACACCTTCTGTTCAGGCTGGAGCACTATATAGGCTTTACCTCATGTTCGCTACTGAACCACACATATATACAGACATAAATTATCAATTTACATTCAATTTTTATTAAAAAGATATCAAATATTTCAAGCTTACCACAATTCATGGAAATAATACAGAATTACGTTGACTGGCACTGAATATAACACAATTTCGATCTGCCGATGTCCCAGGCTTTTATTTAGAAAAATATGCACTGGCGCTCAACGCACTGGTTCTGTAGTAAGTTTATTTGAACATGTGGTGGTGACCTGACGCCTCTGATTGACTATATTCGCGGGTCTAACCAATCGTGCCATGTTTACCCAATCGTTTGAAAAAAAGTACTCCTACTTCCGTTTCCCCTGACAACGAAAGATAGTTTTAGGCAACGTAGTGTTGTTGCGTGATAAATTCTCGCAACATCGTTTTATTTCAATATCTGTTTTATAACGCAAGGGCAACAACTGCTTGAAATCTATAGTCACTTTTCTCGGTAAGCATTTGTCTCCTCGCGTTAGTATCGAATGCAGTTAA
>JAMPIV010003739.1:0-105609 GCA_024509875.1 Oreohelix idahoensis
AATGTTATCATGACATTGAACTTTTGATGTACTGCGCCCCATCTATTTCCTAATATTGTCTGTTACTTCAGATCTGCTATGTATACCTACAAATTGATATGTCAACATACCATGATGTACTCGTATGTCCCAGTGTGTACGTCTGAATAAATTGAGTAAACAAAGATTCCAGCAGTCTGCATTGGTGCACTTGTAGACACAAGTGTATGAGTGGTTATATTGGTCAGCACACGAACAGTACACCATTCGCGGTAAAAAATCCTATGGGTTTACAACACTCTAACAACCTATCTACTCCATACACATACCACCATCCTGCGTCGGTTGGAGTGACCAAGTCTAGGGCCTGCTTCCCCTGGAGCCTTTGCCTTCCCTAACTCAGGACTAGGGTGAGTTACCCATTTACAGCTGGGTAGACTGGAGCATGCCTGATCTCAACAACACACCACTCTTCCTTACAGAGCATACTGACTGACACTTTACAGAGTGGGAAATAAACAAATAAAGAAGAAAGAAAACTTTTAAAACAATAAGTCTGACTCTAATAGGGATTGATGGTCAGTTAGAATATGTCATGTTCATGACATGAGTTTGTTCCAGGAAAGTCAGTAAGAGACATCCTGAAATGTTTGTAAACATAACTCGAAACCTTTGTCGCTGTTTCTCCTAGAGATTAAAATCAGGAGAAACCAGTACCATTTTCCAGGATTCCACTAGAATGAAGTGGAATCATCGGAAGCGGAAGATTAACATCCGAAAAAAAAACTTGTTTCCTCAACCTGTTAATTGACGGACAGTGAATGAGTAATGACCATGTTTGGACGGTTGAATCGTCCGTTGCCTGGAAAAAAAGCTGTAAATAATCAGAGACGTTCTGGAATTTCCGTAAGCATATTGATGTGGAAGGTTTTATGCTTCCCATCAATATCGACAATATAGTCGACATCGGAAATTTTCGATATTATATCGTACGGACCTTTCCAGAAATAAGTAATCTGTTTTCCCTACAAGGTAGTAATACAAATGCTTTGTCACCAGGACAAAGTTGTCGTAAGCATCTCTTCTTATTGGCAAATTGCCTTGCCTTCTGTTTCGCAAATTCAGAAGAAGAAATTGGATTTTTAGGTTGCCTTAATTTTGCATGCTTTCGATAATCTTTTGGTCTCCAACGCGATGAACATAATTCGTAAGGATGACTTGTGTCCCATCGGTCATATAATTGTCAGCGGTTATGAGATCGAGATAGCAACGACATAGGGCCCACGCGGACGCGCGCCAAAGACTAGTTCAAAGGGAGGAAAATCCCGTTATGTTCATTGGGTACCTCTCTGTAAGCGAAGAGGGCCGCAGGTAAAACTCTGTCCCAGTCTTGAGGATGATCCTCAGTTATCTTCCCCTGTAAGTTTTTAAGTGTTCTATTAAGGCGTTCGACCATACCATTAGACATTGGATGGTAGATACTACTTAAAGATCTATCTATCTGCAGAGTAGACATTACTTGAGACATGGTATCTGATATTAGTTGGGTGCCATGGTCTGACAATATTTCTCCGGGGAACCCCAGACGAGAAAATATAAGCCAAAGAGCATCTGCAATATCAGCAGTGTTAATGCTCTTCAGAGGAATAGCCTCTGGCCAACGTGTGCACATATCAACACACGTCAAGATAAACTGATGTCCTCTGGCAGACTTGATCTTAACTGGTCCAATAATGTCTATGGCCATTTTTTGAAACGGCCGAATAGGAATGTCCGCCGCCTGAATGGGTGCAGCATGCCGTGGACCTTTGGATTTTAACTTCCTGACATACTTTACAAGATCGACAATAAATCCGTATGTCCTTGTTTACCAATGGCCAAAAGAAAGCCGCAAGGACTCTTGACTTAGTACGGGAAAAACCCATGTGTCCAGCACACTGAGAGTCGTGAGCGTGCTGCAAAATTTTAACTCTCAAATTCTTGGGAACCAGGATTTGAGAATGACTTGACGTAATGGAGTCTTGAACCATACGTACAAGTACGCCATTCCTTCATTTGTAATCGCCTCCAGCGATTTACAGACCTTTGTGTTCTTTATTTGGATCACCTTTAAAGTTTGCAAGAATGAAGAATTTCTTCAGAAGAGGGATCATCTTCTTGCTGTTTTATAAATGAGTACACGCAAAATTAAACCAAAAGGGAACACCTTGGTTATGCGCTTCATATCTTCAGGAGATGAAGTTTTGAGGCAAATTACAGAGCCAGAGCTCTAGAGACTACAGCATTCGCATTTGCATTATTTTTATTTCCCCAAGCATGCAATTTTGTTTGGCGGAGTGCATTCTTTGACTCCATGGATATGAACCGATGAAAAGATCAGTCGATTGGATTCGCAGAAGAATCGTGCACAACCCCGTAAAGAAATGAGTAGCAATATTGATGATAGCAGTAGAGTACTTCTTCTACAGTGTCCACCAAATGTTAACACATTTGACCTACTTGCCTGTGGGCACGGAAGGATCAACGATGACTGTCTCATACACCAAATAGTAGTTGTGATGATGTCACAAAATAATCTCCAAAAAATTAACGATGAAATGTAGAGTTAAAAAATAATGCGTAAGATACTAGGAGACCATGCTCGCCCATGCCAGACCCTTCCCAACCGCCATTTAAAACTAACAAGTTAGAAGTGCAGACGAAACGTTTTACCCTTTGTAGACGAGGGAAGAGAACAGGAGGACACAAAAAAAGGACAATAAAAAATATGACTGAACACGTGTTTGAAGTTCGAACGGCAAAAAAGACGCAAGTGGGGGTGAAAGGAAAAAAAATTTCTCGTCCCCTAGTTTGACAAAAAGTAAGGAAATGGACAAGAAAAGGACATTAGCTCTTGATCGAGACAGTCATTTCTTGGACGTTTTTCGATACTTGGTCTGTATTTGAATCCACGGCAAAACACATGAGAGGGGAAGGTTCTCGAACAAATTTCAAAATTTAAACTTGAGAAAAAAATATGTTTTTTTTAATAATAGAGTTATGAAAATAAAACCTAGCTAGTTTGATAGCCCATCTTGAGCAGAGAAATAATATGCTTTCATTTATACAGACGGGTAGATAATAAAGAAGATATTGACAAAAGACTGTATTGTTCATATAATACAAGCGAATGCACTGTTAACCCATGTCACTAAAAGTTTCCAAAATCTTGGCCTTGAGTCTGCAAACGTAATAAAATCGAGCTGTAATTAAAGGGAGGGAATGTGGTGGAGCATTGTAGCTAAAACTAACTTAGGCAGCAGATTCGTGTAGGAAATGCATGTAAAACCAAGTGTGTTTTTATGAAAAAAACAAGTAGAGACAGACGGACTAACAGACCGTAATACATACTTGACTGAGATTTGACTGAAGTGACTTTTGGTTGTTAATTTGAAAGTTAAGGGGGAAGTCGGCGATTGGTCAACGCATTTTATAGTAGCGGGATAGAGAGGTGAAAGTTTGCCATTCGACATAAGTCTGTTCAGAGACGCAGTTTGAATCCAAGATGGTGTTGATTCCATAAGAATTATAACTATATAGTGGGACGCCATCATACGGCCAGCAGCTCAGCTGAGTTTTGCTAGTAAATTTAACTGTGTTCTCAATTCTGAATTCTGGTAAGAATGAACAATATTTATTCTGTACATTTTAATAATTCGAGTGATTGATACTGCCATATCATAAAAAATTATTACGACAAGTAAGTGTTCGCTCTAGATCCCCAGCCCTAGATCAGGGTCTAGAGACATACATAAACAGAAAATATATAGGCACGCCTAACTGAAACTATGAAAAAGGATCTAGTGTTGAGATCAGTGGAACATATCACCTATCTTATTTAATAGCAGGAAGCTATTGAACATATCTCAGATGTAATGTAGTCTTGGGGGACTGATACTATGTGAAACCAACTTGGTAAGATGTGCTGTGTGGTCAGAGAGATCTGACCCAGTCTATGTGGTGTTGTTGTGTGTAGTGTTGTGTGCAGAAGTGGTTCAGGAAGTAGAGTTCTGACACATGACCAATACTTTTGTTTCAGAACTGTGAGCTTCTATTTGGCACCAAAGCGGTGTCAAATGCTGTAGTAATATATACAAGTGTGGACCAGAGCAGTCTATCATTGTGTCAGAGCAGCCGTATATTGCCCCCAGCACGGAGAGGTGGGGCCACAAGACTTTTGTACAGGATCGACGCAGGCGAGATAAGTTATATCTGGCCTGCTGGACTTTCACCAATGACATTTTCAACTAAATTATCCCTAATTCAACATTAAATAAAGCCATGACATTGGGGAAATTAAACTATATATATTTATTCCTTAAGTCAATGGACAATGTTTGGCAGTCATAGACTGGGAGTGATTACACCACCCCAACAGCATATCTAGTTTTTTTTTTTTTTTTTTTTTTTCGTACGCCCGCTAATACTCGAGGCGAAATCTCAGGTTATTATTTATGTCTAACCTGACATTGATTTTACGTGAGTATCCCTTTATTTCTTGTACAGAGACAAGTGTCCCTCGCCATTCAGGCAAATACTCGCCGATTTCGAAGGTACCCATTGCAGCTGGGTCGGCTCAGGAGCCGCCAGTCCCTGGTCGACGACACTCTTCAAATGTTTTCGCCAGGTCTCGAGTTAATCCAGTCCAAATCCCGGTCGACAAAAAATCCTCAAATTCCGTCGCCCGGGTTTGATCCTGTATCACCCGGTCGCCAGAGCGGTGTTGTAACCACTACGCTAGCGCGGCTCCCAGCATATCTAGTAATAAGTTCTCCTGTGACTATTTTAATATAATTATTATTAACCAGTCATTTGAAATAATTAAGTACACATTTTCCATTTTATTATATCATATGATTTTGCATTCCATTTATGACTCCATAATATTTCTTATGTTCTGACCAACTAAACATTTGGTTCAGAACAAAAATAAATTTATCAAAAGATTTAACTTGTAAAAAGTAAAACAGCCTGAGTTAGTTCAGTGTGTCATAAATTTTATTAATATTATTAGACTTCTTAAATATCTGTGTGTGTGTGTGTGTGTGTGTAATTTACCACAACACATTACATATCAGTACCCTAGATTTTTAACGTAGCCACATTCATTAGTAAAAAAAGATATGTGTGAGGTCGTAAGTGGTAGTAAGAAGGGCCTTCTGTAATTCACATCTACATTTATCTCAGGAGCCTTCACAGCTGACCTCATACATCACACTAGGTGACATCAACCATACAATACCATCAAAATCCACTACATATATTGGGGTCTTGTCCAGGGATAATTAGCTTATCAGTAATATTAGGATCTCCTATTGGGAGAATTAAATTAGGGAAACAAATTGTAAAATTTAAAAGTGTCCCTTAAAATTGAAAGTGAAAATAAAAGTTGGTGAATCTTCACAGCCAGTGGTAATTAATTAGTTAACTGGCTAATTAGAATTACCTTAATCAATAATTAATTAGAATTACTTTAGTTATTGATTGGTTAGAATTTTACCTTGATCATTGTTATTTTGTGTGATGGCTGAGCTAGCAAAGTTCAGATCAGCTGCTGTGCTAACGGCGAAGGATATGGGAATGGATGGTCAGGTTTTAATTCAGTATGTAACTGCTGAATGTGACAAGTATATTGAAAGGGAAGAAAGAAGATTAGAAAAAGAGGCCGAAAGAAAATTAGAATCTGAAAGGTTGGCTGAAGAGAAGAGGTTAGAGGCTGAAAAAGAAATTAAGAGGCTGCAGATTGAGGCAGAAGATAAGAGAAGGGAGGCAGAAGAAAAACGACAGCAAAGGGAAGCAGAAGATAAAAGATTGACTGCCGAAAGGGAGGCAGAAGATAGAAGGTTGCAAAGGGAGCACGAATTACGACTAAGGGAGCTGGAGTTACAAGGCCATGCTCCAGAAAATGGTGCCAGCCCTTTTGCCTCAGATGTTGCAGCTAATCAGGGAGCCTTAACATCAGCTATGGGGTTTCATTTAGACCATTTTGTTGAAAAAGACGATGACATCGAGGGGTACCTCAGTCATTTTGAATTATTAGCTACTACATATGGGTTAGAGAGAGAGAGGTGGAGTTTAAAGTTATCACAGGGACTGAGAGGTACTTCTTATGAAGTCTTCGCAAAAATGAACAGAGAAGACCAAGACAATTATGACATGTTAAAGCAGGCTTTGTTATTGAGGTACGAAAAAAATGGTGAATTTTATCGAAAGAAATTTAGAAATGCCAAACTGTTGTCTGGGGAGACATACCACCAATTCTCTGCCAGACTGGAAACCTATTTGGAGAAATGGACTGCTCTGGGGAAGACCCAAGATCTTAAAGAGATGATCATGATAGAGCAATTGAGAGAGTCCATGGCTCCAGACATGAGAAAATTTCTCATGGAACAAGGTGCAGAGAAGTTGGGGGAGGTTTTAAATGTCGCTGAGAGGTATCAGGCAGCCCAGGCAGAGGTAAGTGGCACTAAAAAGAAGCACATAGAAACTTTTAAAGCTCCACAGCCATTTAATAAATTTGAAAATAGAGAACAGGGTAATAAGGGCAGGACAAACTTTGAACGGCCAAGAAATGACTATCGAGACAGAAACTCACAGTTCAATGACCAAAAATACAATGAAAGAAAACCGTTTAACCAAGGAAAAAGATGGTGCAAATGGTGCAAGAAAGATAACCATAACACCGAATTTTGTAGAAGGAAACCTTCAAACATTGCTGCAATGAAGTCGGGGACTCAAAGATTAAAGGTTAATCCTAATGGACAGCAGGAACCTTATCACCCCCAGTTTGTGAGGATGTTATTTGTAATGGGGTCACCATAAGGTGCCTTTATGATACAGGTTTGGATTATGATTCAGTTGTGAAGTCTAGCCTAGTGGACCCAAGTCAGTATACCACAGAAACAGTGGAAATACAAGGGGCGACTAAGGACATACCACTCATGACACTTCCCATCGCAAGGATAACGGTGAAAACTCACTATGTGGAAGGAGAAATCAGAGCAGCAGTGATAGATGAACCAATCTACCCTCTGATATTGGGGTGTAGATACGTCTTCTTGGGGAATCCCGAGAGACCTGTGATCATGGCGACAGTGCAGACCAGGTCACAGAAAAAGGAGGAAGAAGGTGAACCTATAAATGCTCATCCAGAGGAGATGAGGAAGGCGCAGGCTGAGGATAGGACACTCAAGCCATGTTTTAAAAAATTGCCCAAATGCCACACACCTCCAAGCAAGGGGGAATATTTTATGAAGAACAAACTATTATACAGGAAGGCCGGAACTGGAACAAATGGTCACAACCAGCTGGTTCTTCCCACTTCATATAGGGATAAAGTGATGGAACTCGGGCATGCGATTCCCTTCAGTGGTCACATGGGGATCAGCGCCACAGGACAGCGTATAGCTTGTCATTACTTCTGGCCAGGGATAACGGAGGATATAAAAAGATATGTCAAATCCTGTCCAGAATGTCAAAGGGTAGCTCCAAAGCACTGGACTGCTCCTGCAACTCTAGGGGAAATGCCCATAGTGGGAACACCTTTTGAGAGGGTTGCAGTGGATATTGTGGGACCTCTCACTCGGACCAAGAGGAGGAACAGTTACATCCTTACTCTGGTGGACACTTGTTCTATGTGGGGAGAGGTGGTAGCCCTGCCATCAATTGATTCAAAACATGTAGCAGAGGCACTACTTACAATATTCACAAGATTAGGATTCCCGAATCAAATCTTGACTGATAATGGCTCTCAGTTCAAGGAGAAACTAACGGAAGAAGTTTTTAAGCTATTTCAAGCCAGACACTTTCATTGTAGCCCGTACCATCCGCAAGGGAACGGCCAGGTAGAGAGGTTTAATGGGACTCTCATTTCTATCCTGAGGAAGCTGGCACACGAAAAACCGGATCTGTGGGATCAATTCCTGCCCGCCGCATTGTTTGCGTATCGGGAGGTACCACATAGTTCAACCGGGATGGCTCCCGCAACTCTGCTATTTGGGAGGTCAATAAAAGGTCCATTAGAAGCATTATTAAGGACCTGGACAGATGAGAAGGCAGAAGAGACTGTTACCTCATCTTATCAATACGTGAACGAACTGACCACTCGTCTGAAAGCTGGATGGAAACTGGCAAATGATAATTTGAGACAAGCCAGGAAGAAACATGCAGCATATTTTAATAGGAAGGCAAAGAACAGAGAACTAGCTGTGGGAGAGAAGGTGCTTCTTCTACTACCCGGCAGCCAGAATAAATTACAAATTGGATGGCAAGGTCCATATACGGTTCTAGAGAAGGTGTCTAGAACAAACTATAAAATTGACAAAAAGGGGAAGGAGAAAGTTTATCATGTAAACCTGTTAAAGAAGTATCTGGACAGACCACTCCAGGAAAGCACCCCCTTACTGACCTTGGCTATCGCAACTCAAATGCAAAAGGAACCACTCACCTCACATGAATACCCATTACATCCTTGTGAAACAGCAGCACAGGTAAAAGTCAGTAAGCACCTGACTAAAAACCAGAGGGAGAGAGTTCAACAGGTTCTGGAGGAACATACAGACGTATTAACAGATAAACCAGGCCATACAAATTTGCTACAGTATGACATGAAACTGGTAGACTCAAACCCAATCTGTATGAGAGCCTATTCTATTCCGTTCGCGAAGGAGTAGGCATTGAAGGAAGAAATAGATTATTTGTTGAAGGAGGGGATTATTTCACACAGTGAATCATCTTTTAGCTCCAGTGTCGTTTTGTTGAGGAAACCGTCTGGGGAACACAGACTGTGCATAGATTACAGGAAACTGAATGCTGTCACAGAAGGAAAAGTGGATCCATTACCAGACACAAAACAGTTATTTGCCAGATTAAACAAGGCAAAATACTTTTCAAAGGTGGATCTTAGTAAAGGCTATTACCAGATTCCAGTGAAGCCTGAAGTGAGACCTTATTTAGCGTTTAGCACATCGGAAGGACATTATGAATTCAACATGCTACCATTCGGATTGAAAAATGCTCCGAGTGTATTTTCAAGGATGATGCGCAAATTGTTGGATCCCCTGAATAACCCATGTATCACGAATTTCATGGATGATATTCTCATCACCACAGAGACATTTGAAGAACACATTGACGCTTTAAAAATGTTATTTGATAGGCTTAGGGAGGCGAACTTAACTGCTAGGCCAACAAAATGTTGTATTGGATGCAAAGAGTTGGAATTCTTGGGACACACTGTATATCAGGGTAACATGACCCCTGATCCCAAGAACTTGGAAAAATTGCAGAGAGCACCTAGACCACAAACAAAAAAAGGACGTGCGATCATTCGTGTCGTTATGCGGATTTTATCAAAAATATATCAAAAATTTTAACTCTATTTGTGCTCCTCTGACTGATCTGACTCGCAAGGGACTTCCAGATAAAATTATTTGAACTGCGCAATGTGAATTAGCTTTCCAAGAATTAAAGGAAAAACTCACTAGCAAACCTATTCTTAAATTGCCTGATTTGACACAGGACTTTGTGGTAAGAACAGATGCAAGTAATGTAGGCCTCGGGGCGGCCTTGTTGCAGAGGTCATCTTCACCCGATGGGGAACTGAACCCAGTCGCTTATGCAAGCCGTAAATTGAATAAAGCGGAACAAGGATATTCTACAAGCGAAAAGGAATGTTTAGCGTTAATCTGGGCAATAAAGAAGTTCCAAATCTATCTGTATGGTAGGACTTTTGTGGTCCAGACGGATCATCAACCCCTCATATTCTTATCTCAGGCTAAGCATGAAAACGCAAGATTGTTGAGGTGGTCTTTATTGTTGCAAACTTATCAGTTTATTATCCAATACATCCCAGGGTCATTGAATGTCGGTGCAGATTTCCTCAGTTGGCACCCCTGTGATCAAGATTAGATAGTGGTAGGCGTGAGGAGAGATTTTATCTATGTGTATCACTGGTTTTGGAACTTGCCATAGTGCATGTTCTCAGGTGAGGACATGTGTGTTGATGTCACCATGATACAACGTTAAAATATCTCCAAAATTAACGATGAAATGTAGAGTTAAAAATAATGCGTAAGATACTAGGAGACATGCTCGCCCATGCCAGCCCTTCCCACCGCCATTTAAAACTAACAAGTTAGAAGTGCAGATGAAACGTTTACCCTTTGTAGACGGGAGAGAACGGAGTACACAAAAAAAAAGAAAAATATAACTGAACACGTGTTTGAAGTTCGAACGGCAAAAAGACGCAAGTGGGGGTGAAAGGAAAAAAATTCTCGTCCCCTAGTTGACATAAAGTAAGGAAATGGACAAGAAAAGGACATTAGCTCTTGATCGAGACAGTCATTTCTTGGACGTTTTTCGATACTTGGTCTTTATTTGAATGCCACGGCAAAACACATGAGGGAAGGTTCTCGAACAAATTTCAAAATTTAAACTTGAGAAAAAATATGTTTTTTCTTAATAATAGAGTTATGAAAATAAAACCTAGCTAGTTTGATAGCCCATCTTGAGCAGAGAAATAATATGCTTTCATTTATACAGACGGATAGATAATAAAGAAGATATTGACAAAAGACTGTATTGTTCATATAATACAAGCAAATGCACTGTTACCCCATGTCACTAAAAGTTTCCAAAATCTTGGCCTTGAGTCTGCAAACGTACAAATCGAGCTGTAATTAAAGAGAGGGAATGTGGTGGAGCATTGTAGCTAAAAATAACTTAGGCAGCAGATTCATGTAGGAAATGCATGTAAAACCAAGTGTGTTTTTATGAAAAAACAAGTAAAGACAGACGGACTAACAGACCGTAATACATACTTGACTGAGATTTGACTGAAGTGACTTTTAGTTGTTAATTTGAAAGTTAGGGGGGAAGTCGGCGATTGGCCAACGCATTTTATAGTAGCGGGATAGAGAGGTGAAAGTTTGCCATTCGACATAAGTCTGTTCAGAGACGCAGTTTGAATCCAAGATGGTGTTAATTCCATAAGAATATAACTATATAGTGGGACGCCATCATACGGCCAGCAGCTCAGCTGAGTTTTGCTAGTAAATTTAACTGTGTTCTCAATTCTGAATTCTGGTAAGAATGAACAATATTTATTCTGTATATTTTAATAATTCGAGTGATTGATACTGCCATATCATAAAAATGATTACGACAAGTAAGTGTTCGCTCTAGATCCCCAGCCCTAGATCAGGGTCTAGAGACATACATACACAGAAAATATATAGGCATGCCTAACTGAAACTATGAAAAAGGATCTAGTGTTGAGATCAGTGGAACATATCACCTATCTTATTTAATAGCAGGAAGCTATTGAACATATCTCAGATGTAATGTAGTCTTGGGGGACTGATACTATGTGAAACCAACTTGGTAAGATGTGCTGTGTGGTCAGAGAGATCTGACCCAGTCTATGTGGTGTTGTTGTGTGTAGTGTTGTGTGCAGAAGTGGTTCAGGAAGTAGAGTTCTGACACATGACCAATACTTTTGTTTCAGAACTGTGAGTTTCTATTTGGCACCAAAGCGGTGTCAAATGCTGTAGTAATATATACAAGTGTGGACCAGAGCAGTCTATCATTGTGTCAGAGCAGCCGTATATTGCCCCCAGCACGGAGAGGTGGGGCCACAAGACTTTTGTACAGGATCGACGCAGGCGAGATAAGTTATATCTGGCCTGCTGGACTTTCACCAACGACATTTTCAACTAAATTATCCCTAATTCAACATTAAATAAAGCCATGACATTGGGGAAATTAAACTATATATATTTATTCCTTAAGTCAACGGACAATGTTTGGCAGTCATAGACTGGGAGTGATTACACAACCCCAACAGCATATCTAGTAATAAGTTCTCCTGTGACTATTTTAATATAATTATTATTAACCAGTCATTTGAAATAATTAAGTACACATTTTCCATTTTATTATATCATATGATTTTGCATTCCATTTATGACTCCATAATATTTCTTATGTTCTGACCAACTAAACATTTGGTTCAGAACAAAAATAAATTTATCAAAAGATTTAACTTGTAAAAAGTAAAACAGCCTGAGTTAGTTCAGTGTGTCATAAATTTTATTAATATTATTAGACTTCTTAAATATCTGTGTGTGTGTGTGTGTGTAATTTACCACAACACATTACATATCAGTACCCTAGATTTTTAACGTAGCCACATTCATTAGTAAAAAAAGATATGTGTGAGGTCGTAAGTGGTAGTAAGAAGGGCCTTCTGTAATTCACATCTACATTTATCTCAGGAGCCTTCACAGCTGACCTCATACATCACACTAGGTGACATCAACCATACAATACCATCAAATCCACTACAGTGGTGCATCCAGAATCAAAAAGAATTGAGACTGGAGTATCACTTATTAGACCTCTATGCAAGACAAGAGAACCTCTTCCATCATGCGCGACTGACGCAGGAAGAGCGGGAAGAGGGTGACCACAGCTTAAATTAGATACCGTAGTTGGCTCAAATAATGTTTTGCATTGGGGGCACTGGAATGCTCTCCCAAAGTCAAAAGCAGAACATGCCATATTATTAGAGTTTTTATTCTCATTAGTATGATTACAGGCTTCACCGGACTCTTGCTGTGCAGAGTTTGCCTGGTAATGTGATTTATGTTTTTTGTATTGTGATCTACCTCGATTATTATAACCTCTATAGTTATTATTGTTTCCTCTATTGTAACCCCTATTTGGGTTTGAGTCATAGTTCTCATGGTTACAATTATCATACTCATTATAATGAGAATCTCTATAAGTTTGATCCCGTTGTCTCCATGTTGGAAAACTTGGGTAGTTCCTATAATGACTTCCCCTGCGGAAATTCCTATAATTGTGGGAACCCCTGTTTCGAGGGCTGTCAGCCCGTCTCCAGTTCTTTGAAGAAGAACCCTGATATGATTGGTTACCTTGGTTTTGATAACTATTGGAGTTACCCTTTTTTTTATCAAATTTACCTTGAGACCCTTGAAATTTGTGTGAGTAATTAGGATTGTATGGTGTTGCTGAAGCAACTGGCATACTCTCCTTAATCTTAGTGTTACTAAGAGTTATGTCAGGGTGTGCAGTTACGTATTGGGCACAATATTCTTCCATTTGTTTTAGTGTATTGGGTTTACGCTCATGTAGAAATTCAAGGAATGGTTTATTTATAGAAGACATGATCTTGTCTCTGAGCAATAAATCCATAAGTGCTTCATATGTTTTTTTCTGTTTTGGATAACTCAATCCATCTTGTAAATGTAAGACGTGCTTTTGCAATGAATTCTGAGAATTCTACCCCTGTTTCAGGTACCATTGTCTTAAACAAAAGACGGTAACCTTCCTCTGATAATTGATATTTTTTTATCAAGGCTGCTCTAATAACATCATAATTATCCTTGTCAGTCTCTTCAACCAAACTTAAACTAGTCAGAGAATCACCTTTCAAATTTTCTGATAACTGATTAGCATATTGTGATCTATCAACATTATGAGCACGACAAGAACGTTCAAATCTATCAAGCCAGAATGTTATGTCATCACTGGAAGGATTGAACGCTGGTACCTTGACCTTGTAAGTAAAGGGTTTACCATTATTACCAGTTGACTGATTAGCAATACCCATATTTGTCAATTTCAATTTTTCTAACTCAAACGCTAACAGTTTTTCCTCATGTTCCCTTTTTGCTTTTCTCTCCTCGGCTTCAGCTTTTATTTTCTGTCTCAATCTCTTTTAATTCTTTCCTCAGCTTCTCAGCTTTTAATCTTTTTTGTTCAGCTTCTCTTTCTAATCTTTTTTCTTGAGCCTCAGCTTTCTAATCTTTTTTCTTCAGCCTGAAATTTTCTCTCTCAGCAGCAGCTTGAAGTTTTCTTTCCTCAGAAGCAGCTTGAAGTTTCTTCTCTCAATTTGAAATTTTCTCTCCTCAGCAGCAGCTTGAAGTTTTTTCTCTTCCATCTCCATCTAATCTTTTTTTCAGCTTCTGCTTCCAGGAGGAAGACAGCCGATAGAATAGTCTGGCTTTCTAATCTTTTTTCCTCTACACCTCTAGAATCTTCTTTCGACTAAGTACCTGCATCTGCAAGTTCTTTTCTTTTGTCTCAGCTTCAGTTTTTCAATCTTTTATTTTCCAATTTTTGTTCTTTTTTCTGACTTTATTGATTGAGCAGTAGCATACTCCTCCAATTATCTCCAGACTTATCTAGGGATTTCCCTAACTCAATGAAGTAATCTAATGTCGACATAATGTATAACTAATATGTGACTAGAACCTGAAATAATGGCAATAATCTATCTCCAAATAAATGGAAACAAGCTCTTAATAGCTTGAATAATCAGCTCCCTTTATCCCAATCTCTGTGGGGAACAAGCCTTTAAATAAGGTCTTGTATAATTCTTTGCACAATAATAATAATAATAATAAAGTACTGGTTTATTTTATAACACAAGTGCACTACTCAGCTAATAGTGCCTGATCAAATATACCTTATAAATAGCCTATGTCAACCAACAACATACGCAAAGTACAAATAAGAAAGACAATACGAAAACATTTGCAGAAATCAAATAAATCAAATAGGGAAATCAATGAAAATAATCACAGAATCTGTGATGACAACTGCAAGGGACTAAACAAAACAAATGACGTCACAGTGTATAAATATAAAGGGTGTATAAAACTGAATTACAGGAAAGATGAGACCTACAAATACAAACAAACCAAAACAAAACTAAAGAATGCCAAATAATAACGAAAACAATATTAAAACATGTCATCACAGCTAACACAAATAGCAACAGATGTCGCAGCAAATTTTCAACCAAGAAAATTGCACCTATAGAACGCTATTATATGACCTCTCTACGTGGTATACCATATAATAGTCACCTTCCCAGCCTCCCGCAGAACATAAACTAATTTAATACACAAACAAATAACATGTAACATAAATACATAGAGCATAAATACATATCATCTAATGAAATGTGTTGTAAATAGAGTGTTGCAGAGAAGGCTCAGTTTTCAATCAAAAAATGGGAGCCGCGCTAGCGTAGTGGTTACAACACCGCTCTGGCGACCGGGTGATACAGGATCAAACCCGGGCGACGGCATTTGAACTCGACCGGGATTTGGACTGGATTAACTCGAGACCTGGCGAGGACATTTGAAGGAGTGTCGTCGACCAGGGACTGGCGGCTCCTGAGCCGACCCAGCTGCAATGGGTACCTCCGAAATTGGCGAGTATTTGCCTGAATGGCGAGGGACACCTGTCTCTGTACAAGAAATAAAGGGATACTCACGTAAAATCAATGTCAGGTTAGACATTAAAATAATAACCTGAGATTTCGCCTCGAGTATTAGCGGGCGAACGAAAAAAAAAAAAAAAAAATCAAAAAATAAATTGCCACTTTAATGAATAACAAATTCTGGCTTTAAGTATATTTAAAGTTTAACACAGTATAGAAGCTCCACCGTTGATGTGTACAATAACTAACAGACGTAGGACTTCTCAGTTCATAAGCATTGCATTTCCTGCTAATACGGTCAAATATTCACTTGATTCAACTGTTCTGCGTAATGCTGTCTGTACGGCGAAAAATGTCAACAAGCGCTGACCTAGATACTGCATACGCTTGATAGAACAGGTCACGCTGACATTGACTGTAGAATTGTACTGCAAACTTGTCCACTGGTGTTAATGTGTGTCGTATGCGGCATCAGGAATTGAACAGCAGTTGACTTTCAAATGGTGTAGACTGTGAAGGTTGGACCCAGGAATCTGGCCTACCAGTGATAACGGTCATTTTGGACAGCAGTGATAAATGTATGATTTAGACACTGGACATCGATAAGTGTAGGATTACAGTCTTATCATAGATGCAGGTTAATGGTCATCGCATTGTTGAGTGTAGTGTATTGGGTCATATAGATGAATGCTCCCTTGTGTAGTGATGAAGGAGATGGTCAACTCAAACCAACACAGTGTGGTGTATATATGACATCTTGTCCACCAAGTATTGGGGCCCTGACAAGGGACAGTGTTTGTATTGAGTGAGAATGCAGGTTACGCGAATGTATGGAATGTTCGTATGTTGACAAGTACAAGGCACTCATTCACTCATGTGTGAAAGTCAAAGATGTCTGGAACTGCTGTTGATAATTTCTTACATTTTTAATGGACGTAAACTCCGACAGCACGGTTACAGTCATAGAAACAGGTTGACACCATAAATCATTAGGTACTTGAAGAATAGGTGGCAACATCAAATATGCATACGTATAGCATGAGAGTCTAATCGAAAGAGTATGCAAGTATATATATAATTCTGAATGTCTGACGTTTCATGCCTCCACTGACTAATCGCGTCAGTTGGAGGTAACAATAATAATGTTCATCATAATGCTCCCTTGCAGAACCTCTGCTGGCCAAGTCTTCAGGCTAAGTCTTTTTAGGCTATAACTTCACAGGGTTTTATAGTTATGCTGTCGATCATAAATAACAAAGAGTGGACTCCAAAACAATTGTAGGTCTCGATATCGTCATCAGATAATAAGATATTTCCTTTCTCTGACCGATGATTCACACAGACCCAAAGTGGGATTCAAGATGGCGCAAGACTCAGTGAGCGGCGCTCATACAGAAGATATCCTCACTATAACTGAAGGCTCCATTCATATATTCCACTAGTATCTTGGGTTTTCATACCTCATAGAAAAGGGTTACACATGTCCACTCCTAGTGCTGCTAGACAAGGAATCGTCTATGTCCGATCCATTAAATATATATATATAACGATAATATGGCATCCACCTATCGTTAGCCCTAGTCAAAGTCTAGAAAATGTTCTCACTTTACCTTAGGTTTAGAAAAACACTAATAACAGCACACGCCATTCCCTTGGCGTAAAGAATGTATTCTGGGAGGAACCTAGACATAATAGTCATACAGACGATGTCACCTTTCCCCAGAATTTCACAGCAAAAGAACAAATCTTCGGACTTCTGTCCGTCCAGCTTTCTGCAACCCAGCCTGACGGAAACGCCCTTGACGACCAATCGTCTGCACATGCGCCAATGTTAAACCCTTCAACTATATTCAAGTGGGACAACCACATATTTACTTTTACTCGAATCCAAAGATGAGTATTCGCCCTTGGACTAGAGTTCTAATCTTAGACTCAAAATATATTTACCAAATATTTTCAAACATACACAAGTATACAAACAAATAAATATCTTCCTATATCTATATATCTATTCATTGCCAATACCAGAATCTGTGCATAACAGTATCACATTAAGACTTTTGAATTGTGTGATTCTGCCACAGGATATGTCTATTCTGTATTGACATACTTTGGGAAGAATACATCATATATTCTTGCTAATGACTCTACAACAAGTCAGGCGGTGAAGGTATTTGATTTCTTGCTGCAAGGAATTGGGAAGGGCCACCATGTATTTGCTGACAGATACTACACTGTGGATCCACTGATAACCTATCTGTTGAGTAGGGGCATTCATTATACTGGCACAGTCAACATCAACAGAAAAAACTTTCCCCTTCAACTGAAGACCCTCTCCCTCCATCACCGAGAAGCCAGGTGGTACAAAAATGGTGATGGATCTCAGATATGTGTTGCTTAGCGAGACAAAAAGGCAAAGAAACCATGTATTGTTGTGTCCACTGAAACATCAGTTGAGATGGTGCAAGTCACAACTCGACATCACAACTTAGTCAAAAAACCCAAACCAGTACACCAGTACAATTTTTGCATGAATGGATGTGACCACAATGATCAAATGGTAGCTTACTAAGACAATTTCCAAAGAAAAACTAGAAAATGGTGGAAGAAAATGTTCTACTGGATTATAGAGGTGTCCCAGGCAAATGCCCATATATTGTACACCCTCAGTCATGCTGATGAGAAGTCAGTGTCATTGACAATTTTCAAAGACAAACTGATTGATCAGTTGACTGAGAAGGCTGCCTCCATAACTCCACCTGATCTAGTAGCCACCAGTAGCAACAAGAAAGGTAGGAAATGTTTAGGAAACAAAGTTAAAAGATTTGAGGGTGCAAAGCACATTGTGGATTACACCGACAAAGATAGGAACTGTATAGTGTGCTCAACACCTGCGAAACGAGCCTGAACAAATTGTTATTGCATTGGTTGCCCTGAAAAGCCCCATCTCTATCCAAAGAGCTGTTTTAGGCTGTACCATACGCATGATCTTTCAGCTGTAACTTACTAAATACATTGACATACTGTAAATAAGTTATAGATTTTGGGTTTTCTCAAAGGTGCTATTTATTCAAAATTTCTGTGATTTTTTGGAAGTGGTGTAGGTGTTATAATGTAAGTCATTAATAGTGTATTTATTAGCTACCGTGTGTGTTCTTGGGCTTGTTTTTCTTGTCACTGGATATACTACATGAAAATCACCAAGAAAAAAAACATTAGCTGCCTCAGGAACAAGCAAGTTGCAGGTAAGTTGATAATTTAAAAAAAAATGTTGCATGCTTTTTCTTTCTTTCAATCATTTTATATTATTGATAATATCTACCATTCGAAATAAACATATATTTTTCAGCTTTAGGCAATAGTACATTCATTTATCATTAACATGACATATAATTAATAAAAATCTGTTTAAAATTAATAAATCTGCAGCTTAAGATCCCCAAACACTTACAGGGAGAAAATGAGGAATAAATTTCAGAAATTTTTGGGAAGTGGCATAGATGTGATAATGAAAGTTACGAATAGTGTAAATATTAGTCAGTGTGTGTGTGTTCTTGGGCTTGTTTTTTTTTTTTTGTTACTACATGATAATCACCAAGAGAAAGGTATTACCTACCATAGAAACAGGAAATTTGAACATAATTTGCTAATTTGGAAACAAATTTGAATTGATTTTTGTCTGTCAATCATTTTACATTACTAATAATATCTAGCATATTAAGTAAACTTTCCTTTTATCCACTTTAGGCAATAGTACATTCATTTATCATAAAAATGACATATTTCATCAAATCAAAATGAAAACTACACATATAATACAGAATGAAAATGGAAACAAAATTTAATTCGGCCACAGTGTGTTTTTGTTAATGTGTTAAAGCACCTGTCTCTGTACAAGAAAAAAAGGATACTCACGTAAAATCAATGCAGCTAATAAGATTTCGCCGGCTCATTTCACAAATTTTTCGTTCAATTTCCTATAGTTTCCATATATACCAAAAGCACTTACTGAAATAATAAAATCTACCGCCTGACCTAAAGAGAATATTTGCAGAAATTTTTGGTGCCTATTTTTAAGTGGCATAGATCTTTGAACTGACTGAAAAACATGTGTTGGTAAGTGTTACGCACGGATCATTATTATTTTTCGTTTGTATAAACATTTTTTCATATGTATGATCATTTTTTTGACTGAAGTGTGTATTATGTTTTCTATGGTCAAAGGGACATAATCCGAGTTATCGAAACTACAATTTTAGGAGTTGCCTTCTCTTGTATAGAGACACGTTCGGTCTATAATTTCTTGAACGAAGCGTGACCACATCTCCTTATTTGGTAGTATCAGTCAACTATGGTAGATGTCTGAAACCTTTCTTAACGCTTCTTTTCATGACCATAAAAGGCGCGACTGTGTAAGACTTTTATCTCGAATGTTCTTCGAATCGTCTTATTGTGAACGGCAACTCAGAGATTGTCGTTCTGCGCATGTCAAAAACCGGGAGTTCGTTCTGTGTGTTCCGCCCAGTTGGGGAGTTTAGAAATGGTTTAAGAAGCGAGCAGACGCAACTGCGTCTTGTGATTCTCTGAGGGAAATACAGTGTCTTAGTGAGTTAGTTAGCTAACTAGACTATTTCCCAGTATTATGCAGCCTGCCTGGAGGCATATGTTCATGGTTGATTTTCCGAAATAAGGTAATTCCTCTTGTATCGAACTTTATGCTATCATCTAGAGGTTCGTCATTTTGTCGCCTATTTGCTCGCCTGTGTGATGAAAAATGGAGAGGTACTTTGACTAGGATTAAGTCACCGGTATCTGTATACCTGAACTAGTTAAATATATATGGGTCGCTCTAGACCAACAAGACTGTTGTCTGTGTTCCAGGATTCGTTATATCAGAGATCACGTCCAAGTCAGATGGTTAGACTTAGGAACATTATAAAGGTCGAGCTGACCTGTAGCCCATGTATGCTATTCACGTGCAGACAGTGAACGGACTTATTGTATACAACTGATCTGCTAGCATCAGAATGGGAGCATTTATTATTGTTTATGAACATTGAAGATCTGTAGCTGACACTGTTGCAGAAGTTATAGAAATTATTATTATTTATACAGCTTCACGAACTAGCACTCGATGATTGATGAATTTCTGAATCTATTGAACTGTGATGTCTTATGACGCATATATACAACAGCTATCATTGCTGACTACAGAAATTGTTTTCAATGTGCCATATCATCTTGCTGAACTCGTTAACCATGTTGATGTCATAAGTATCATGACTGTTTTGTGGCGTGCAATAAATGAAAGAAACTTATACAACGAAGTTACCCTTTCTATGACTCTACACGTCATGTTGCCTGTGTGATAACCCTGTGAACTGTTCCACTACCACATACACAGCAACATCCTAAATCAGAGAAGACACCTACATCTTACACTTTAACACCAGGTGTCGATAAGGGTGGCAAGTTACCACTTCAGCACAAATTCAACCCTTATCTAGACTAAATGTCCGAACATTTTGGTTATAGCCAAGCGCAATTTGCCTTTAAAAAATAAGTGTACTCTGTTAAGTGAAGTGCTGTGTTGATGAAATACAAGCCCTGAAAATGACTACAATCTTCCACTAGCTAGCATGAAATATCTCGTGTTATAATTGGGAAATATATTGTTTTCAATTCCAAATAATACGAACAACTGCCGATATGAGAAAGTGGCATCACATTTGTCAAATCATTGTAATAGGGAAAATCACAATTATCAATTAGGCCCTATGCCTGTATGTTAAAAAACAAACAAAAACGAAATCAAGAAGAAACTCTAAAAACAATAATATTAAAGTGGAGGGGTGTAAAGGCCTGATGGTTTCAGTTATATAACTAACTTTAACAGATATTTAATTGACTTTCATCTGTCAAAAGTCATATGCATTGTAAGAACAGCATCAGATTATGGAGGTGAAAAGATGTAGGCCTAGGCCCTATTATCTGTTATAGGCCTACTTTATCCTTTCAGCATTTGCCTCGAGTCAGTGTTCTGCGAACTGCTTTAATTTTCATACTATATAATTGCTTTGGTATTTTGGTGAATGGGTCAAATAAAAAGTTCAAAACTACATAGGATAAAAAGAGTGAGCCTATCGCCAACACAGTTTCCAGCTTTGTCAAAAATAACGCCCGACAAACACTGAGGTCGCCTTAAAAATAAAATGTCAAATCAAACGTGGAGTCGCCAGTAACACTGTCCTTTAACAACGAAAGTGATAAACAACATCGAGCGAGAGAAATTTTGAACCGTCATGGTCACCTACGGCAGCGAGCACGGTGCTTGAAGATGAGAAAGGTTTACATTCCTCGATCTGTTAATAAATGAAGACAATTTTCAAAACTTACACATGGATCCTTCAGCCGGCGAAAAACCATGGTAGTTGCCAATGTTGCCACTTTTTTTTTTTTTTGAGTAAAATACAAAAAAGGAATGTTGACTATGAACTATCCAGAATAAATTCAATATATATCTTAATTATAACCCCCCAGAGGTTGAACGTGATTTTTTTATTCATTAATATATATATTTAAAAAAGATGTCGATTTTATGAATAGCGTAATACGGCACTTTAGTTTAAAGCAAATTACGTTAACTGTAACATAGTTTGGAATCAGAAGGTACAGTTGTCCAATAATGTTGTTTTTTCCTGACAATAAAAATCTGTTGCATAATTGATAACTTGTTTATTTTTACTGCATTTAACGTGTCACTATGTAAAACAGTTTTGTAAAATGCACCCAGCTGCCTCGGTAAATGTGTAAACATCTGCAATCAAATTGCGGGGGGAAAAATGTACCGCCAGTTATGTATCTTTCGCCAAGTGGGTCAGTTTCTGACATCTGGTGCTTACAAATTCTTCGAAAATGAACGTGTCCAGTGTAGTATTTTGATTTATACAAGCTTTTTAAACAGAACAGTTAGACTTCAATTATTTTTTTGTGTAATACTACCCGCATTAAGGATCTCAGAAATAGTAATGGTCTGTGCTGCAGAGGCGTACTAAGAGGGTTCGAGGGGACAATCCGTCCAGGGTGAAAGCCTGGAAGGGTTACCATTGTAATATAATACATTAAAATGCGAAACTACACATTGTAATATAATACATTAAAATACGAAACTACACATGTACGAGCATTCTGTAAATAAAAATGGCTGAAAACTGATCACGCTTTACTGTGTGTGCCTGTGAAGAGGACGTAGTAACGCTTATATACATACATCATAACATTACATGGTGGCAGCGGTGGGATACCGGACCGACGCAAGAAGCTACACGATAACACGTTAGTACAGTTTGTTCGGCGATTTGCCGGTCGAGATGATAAGAGTGAAGCTTTCCTATTATGGCGCCAACGCATAGATCTCTATTCCAAGACCACTGGTCTGGAAGGTCAAGCCTTAACTCCATATATTCTAGAAGCATTGCACGATGAAGGTTTGAAAATTTACAATAGTCTTGCTACCGCCATGCCCGTTGAGTCGGCAACCGATCCCGTTGCCATATTGGACGAATTTGAAAAACGTCTGATCATAAAGCACACAAACTTTAGAGCGGCAAGATTAGAACTTCACCACCTGCGACAGAAACCTGATGAAAGTCTAGACGATTTCTTCACTCGCATTAAGGAGAAAACAAGTGTATGTAAATTTAGCAAAGAAGAGGAAAAAGAGCGAATTATTGAACAGATCCTTCTTGGCACACCAATGCCAGAAATGGCTACTGAGCCAGAGTGATACACTAACTTTACAACAACTTCTGGATGAAGGCAGGAAACACGAGGCACAAACACTAAACATTAAACAAATTCAGCAAGGTACAGTAGCAGCCCAGGTGGATGCAGTAAAAAGCTATAAACCTAAACACAACAAAGCAACTGGTATTAAGCAACAAGGAAAACACAACACAAGCAGAGGTGCTATGTGTAAATTTTGTGGCCTAAACCACATACAAAACCACTGTCCAGCTAAAGACTCTACATGTCATTACTGCAGAAAGAGGGGCCACTGGACAAAATTTTGTTTCAAGAGGAAACAAGACAGTGCTCAACACAAAATTCACAGCAGAGAGTCATCAAACCAAACACATTCTATGATGACTGAGGACTTTGACTCCAGTGAAGAAAGTGATCCTTCCACTTTTGATATTGTGAAGGTACTAACTTTCAGTAACGAATCAAAGAGAACGCAGGCTTTCTGCAAGGTTCATCATGTGACGTATTCTTTCCAGAACGTTGTCTCCATTACAGCTGCTCTGAACGCATCACGATTCTGGGCAAGTCGACCTGCATCAGCCAAAGACAAGTTCAGACTCTCTGTGATGTCCTGGGTCCACCGTCGTCTAGGTCGACCCCTTCCCCTTTTTCCAGGGACCATGCCTTCCATCACTGTTTTTTCCAGACTATTATGTCTTTTTATATGACCGAAAAATTTCAGCTTCCTTATTGCGATGGTATTTAGGAGCCAATGTTCCTGTACGTTTAGTGAGTGCAGTACTTCTCTGTTGGTCTTTTTTTCTGTCCAGGGTATTCTCAACATCCTTCTGTAGCATTTCATTTCAAATGATGTAATCTTTTTTGCAACTGTTTTATTGAGTGTCCAAGTCTCGCAGCCATATGTTGCCACTGGGAATATACATGCTCTGATCAGCTGTAACTTTGTTTCTTTGCTTGTGCCTTGCCATAGGTTTTTCATCTGTATTAGTTAATGTGAAGCAATTGCAAGTCTTCTTTTAATTTCTACTGCACAGTCGCCAGAGCTGTTGATGATTGATCCTAAGTATTCGAATTCATTAACACTTTCCAGTTCTTCGTTATCAATTTCAATTTCTGGTTTGGTCTTTACTTTGTCTGTTGTCAATACTTTAGTCTTCTTGGTGTTTAGGTATAGATTCTGGGCCTCGCTGTGTTTTTTGGTGGACAGAAGTAATTGTTCAAGTCCTTCTGGGTTGGTCGATAGGAGGACTGTGTCGTCAGCATATCTGATTTCCGGGATCTGGTACCCGCCGATGTTAAATGAGTCAAACTCTGTGTGTTCTTGGTCATCTCTTACATTTCTCATGATATTCTCGGCATAAATGTTAAACAGGTAAGGGGAAAGGGTACAGCCTTGTCTTACTCCTTTCTGTACTTCAAACCATTCTGATGTTTCCCCCTCTATTCTTACGGCTGCCTGTTGTTCTTGGTACAGCAGTGCGATGAGTTGTATAAGGTGGTTTGGAAATCCCATATTTTTCATAATAGCCCATAACTGCTGATGTTGTACATAATCGAAAGCTTTGGTGTAATCAATGAAACAAGTATGTAGGTCAACGTTGAATTCTCTACACTTTTCTATGATGATCCTCATGTTGAATATATGATCTCTAGTGCCTCTACCTGGTCGAAAATCCGCCTGTACTTCGTTTATTTCTGTTTCTAGCTTTTGTTGCATCCTTTTCATTATGATTTGTAATAGTATTTTGCTGGCATGGCTTATAAGAGCTATAGTTCTGTAGTTTGTGCACAGTTTCAGGTTGCCCTTTTTTTCTGCAAGGTACAATTCAGAATACCAGGGATTAAAATGCACAAAGAAAGATATATTCGTTTCAAGATAGACACAGGTGCCCAAGGAAACACTTTACCCTTAAGAATTTTCAGGCAGATCATGCCTGACAAGGTGGATGAGCAAGGATTTCCCACAAGGGATGTAAAAAGTAAGAGTGGCAAGACAAAGCTAAGAGCTTACAATGGAACAAATATAGACTATTTCGGAGCAGTAACGGGGCAAAGTCTTTTACAGACAGGGGGTATGATGTGTTGGTGTTGTGAGTAGTGGGTTTCCCCCCTTGCTTCACCCTAGGCCTTGTGAATTCTTGTTCATGAAAGGAGCGACCATTGCGGTGTTAGTCTCTTGGCCTAGCAAAACCTCTCATACCCCAAGATCGTTGTGCGTGGTGAAGAGCCACACCCTCCTCGAGGTAGTCCTGGTAACTGAGGGTGCGAATCCTCAGGCTAAACACAACGGATCTAGAGGAGCAAACCTCGATAATAAAACCGGGGCACTACACCGTACACGCCCTCTGTGGGTGGGAAGGAGCCAGATGGATACTGAACAAGTCTTAGGAGTGGGAACGAATGTGGACTGCTCCCTGAAGATCGGAACCCATCGTACAGGCACAGAGACTCAGGACGTGACGATCCTATTGCCTTCAACTCTTGGTCACATGCCTAGAGCCTCGGAGAACTCGGCGTAACCAGCAGGCAATTTGGTGGCGGGGAAAGAGCACTGTGAGCCCTACCTTGGCTACGTATCACAAGGAGATGCAGAAACACCCCCTTTATCTCCCCCAGAGCTGGCACAGTACACTTCTAGCTTCTACCCGGGGCGGTAGGAAATCCACATACACCCCAGCATCACAATGCCATGAAGATGACAAAGTTAAAATTTACTAACTCAAACCTGGCAGAGCAAGTCCTCCATCAGATGCGGCCGATGCTGGGCCCACTGGCGCGTGGACACGTCCCGATCCCCATCGAGACTTGCCCGGGGAGCCCACCCCGGCTAAAAAAAGCAGAGAAGGCCACTCTCCAAACCTCCGATGTCTTGCGGGCAGTGTTAGGATGTGCAAGAACATGGACAGGAAGACTCCAAAACTTCCCCACTGAAGACACGCCCACGACGACTGTTGCCTTAATTGGCTGTGTGTGGTGTACCCGGAAACGGGGCCTCCCAGTACTGAGGCACAGTTAAGTCCCCGATGTCACTTATTGGTGCAGAGTTGAGAGAGATGGCTGAGCATCACAATCCCCCCTGTGTTGCAGCATGATGAGAACCCAGCATTGCACACTAAGCTTGGGGGATCACTTGGGCACCAGACTTAATACTGGCTCTTGACTGGATGGCCGCATGCAGGAGATTTCTACAATGGAGAGATGGCAGGTGGTGGGTATCTGGAAGTGGCTCTGTGCAGGACGTGAGGATTCCTTGGGAGAGCCCAGAACCAGAGCACAGCATTGTGCAAGCTCTGCATAGTTGGAGAGCCCCCTGGATGATGGGGAATGCACAGTGTGCCACCCCACCTATCCCCAACTGCTAACTTAGAACCAGAAGTGGGGTCCTCTGTATGCGTGCCAGGCCAGGATAAAATGACTTGGAAAGAGACTGGAGCTCAGAACTCCCTAACTCAAAGTTGCAGGATGGCAGAAAAACCACGGGAAAGACAGGGCTATTTTGAAGATAACGCAACCATATTTTCACCATACGAGCTCGGACCCCGCCTCGGTAAACAAGGTCCGCGCAGAGCAGTGACACCCCCAGGCTGCTTGCGAATAGTCTACTACTGGGAACATAAACAGATTAGGGATGAGCCCACTCTCCCGTTGAAGAGGTGCTAAAGTCGTAGATACTGGGCCAGAAGGCGCACCGGAAACCACAGTATCACGCAACTCGCTTTTTTTATGGATGAGTACACCGTCAAATAAATCTCGTACTGGTGCTCGCCCTGTGGAGCTCCACCAAGCAGGTGCAGTGCCGGGCTCTGAGCCTCGACAGAGCCCACCCTCAGCTACTGGAGGACCCTCTAGACCATCTTGTGGAGTCAGCAGACGGCGGAGAAGAACTACTGACCAAAACAAAACAGAAAAAGAGAAACCCAGAGTGCCACTTGTCATGATGCACTGGAATGCAGAGGGAGTGAACAGCAAGCAGGCTGAATACAGCAAAAAGACAGAGCTGGAAAACATTTTGTATGAGAAGCAAGTCAGTGTTTGCTGTATCCAAGAGACTCACTTGAAAGCAGATCAAACCTTTAAAATGAGGGGATATCAATGCTTCAGGTCCGACAGACAAGATAGACGAAAAGGAGGAGTACTTACTCATGTAAGGAATAACATTCATGCACACGAAAGGAAAACCTACATGGATGGAGCAGAATATCAGCTGTTGCAGCTAAAGGTAGACAAGATGGAAATAGAACTCCTGAACTATTACTGTCCAAACAACAAACCCCTGAGTCTCAGCTCTATACAGGTACCAGCCACCAACTTTATAGCAGTTGGAGACTTTAATAGCCACTCCCAGAGCTGGGGCTATAACCATCTAGATCACAGAGGTGAAGAGGTTGAAACATGGCAAGATGATCACTCCCTAATCCTAGTCAATAATGCCACAGATACTCCTACCTTCTACTCCAGAGGATGGCACACAACTTCAACACCAGATCTTGCCTTCGCCACCCCAGATATAGCTGGATCTATTAGTAGAGAAGTAGGAGACCAACTAGGGGGAAGCGACCATCGCTCAATCTTTCTTACTGTCCAGAGTGCAACTCTCAGTACAGGCCTAGCCATTACAAGATGGAACTACAAAAAAGCCAACTGGGGTTTATTCAGGCATCAGGTGAACATGCTGCTGTCTACCCTCAAGGTACAGAACAGAGACATTAATGAAGTGGTAAAAGACTTCAACAGATGCATACTACAAGCTGCAAAAGAAACCATTCCCAAAGGATGCCGGCGTAACTACATACCATACTGGTCCAGCACACTCCAAGAACGTCAGGAAGCTATGGACAGGGCTAGAAAGGATGCAGAGTCTCAGCCTTCACTTGAAACTCACAACAAATGGAAAAAGGCTGTAGCAGAGTTTCAGAGAACAAAGCTAGAAGAAAAACGGAAAAGCTGGAGAACTAAAACGGCATCGCTGAACCTTGAGAAAGATGGCAGGAAACTTTGGAGATTAGTCAAGTCTCTAAATAAGAGCGTTCCTCACCTAGGCAGACTATCACATTGGATGAAGGTGACAAACTTTTCAGAGGAAAACAAGCTGCAGACCTGTTTGCTAGAAGATACAGTTCAGAAAGCAACTTACCCATTAACATAGACCATCAGAGAGAGAGATAAGAAAAGAAATACTTGCAACCATGGGACAGACAGATACTCCTGCCCCCATGAGGGAACCCATCACACTAGGAGAACTACAGAACGCTATTTCCAAGCTTAAGTTCCAAAAGTCACCCGGCCCAGACAAAATCAGCAACGAAATGCTAGTAAATCTGAGCTCAGCAGCAAAGACAAAACTGCTTGAGATATTCAACCACAGCTGGTTGAAAGGAAAGGTACCCCAAGTATGGAGAGAAGCCATCACAATACCCATACTAAAGAAAGTGAAATGTAAGACCGAGGCTGCAAGTTACCGGCCAGTCTCACAAGCTGTGTTGGGAAGACTATGGAGCGAATAGTCAACCACAGATTGAAATGGTATTTAGAGTCTGAGCAGATCCTCGTGCCGGAACAAGCTGGATTTAGAGAATGCTACAGTATAGAAGACCAAGTTACTTACTTGTCTCAAGCAATAGAAGATGCCTTCCAGGAGAAGAAAAAGGTCCTAACGATCTGGGTCGACTTCAAGCAGGCCTTTGACAAGGTGTGGAAAGATGACCTTATTGCAAAACTTAGGAGAAGTGGAATCCAAGGCAACATGATGAAATGGATCCAGTCATACTTGCATAACAGGAGAACTAGAGTCACTCTTGACGGTCTGCAGAGCAGAAAAGTGTTGCTCCATCAGGGGGTACCTCAAGGAGGAGTAATTTCCCCAACACTCTTCCTTGTTTACATCAATGACCTGGTGAAAGATCTCCCCACAGGAGTGAAAGCTGCCTTATATGCAGATGACCTAGTACTCTGGTGCGCTGATGAAAACGTCACCACAGCAAATTATAGAATGCAGCGGGCAGCAGACATGCTAGTGTCATGGGCAGAGAAATGGCTTATCACAATAAACACAGACAAAACCTCCACAACACTGTTCTCCCTCGCCCCAAGGACAAAGCAGCTAACATACACCTAGGGACAACCGTGATCAAGGAAGAAAGCTACCCCACCTATCTTGGGGTGACATTTGACCAAAGGCTTACATGGAATAAGCATATTGAAAATGCAGAAGGAAAGGCCCGAAGACGACTAGGCATACTCAGAAAATTAGCAGGTACCAACTGGGGAGCAAATGAACGAACTCTAAAGAAGATTTATAATGGAGAGTAAGATCACACTTAGAGTTTAGCTCAGTAGCATGGTCATCAGCTGCTAACTCACATCTGCAGTCTTTGGACAAGGTGCAAAATCAAGCTCTCAGGCTCATTACAGGAGCCATGAAAACTACACCAATATCAGAGATGCAAAAGGTTGCTGGATTACAGACATTGTCCCATAGAAGAGACACAAAAACCATGATCCAGATGGAAAAGTACAACAGTATGCCAACGCACTCAATGAAGGCAAGACTAGATGATCTGGCATTGGGACGTCTAAAGCGTAGCAGCTTTGTGCATCGGGGAAAAAGACTTAAAAGACAGCATCAAGAAGACCTATCCATGAAGACAACACCACTGAAGCCCACCCTATACCCTGTACCATGGGAGCAGCTCAGCAATGCCCTCCAAATTAATACATCAGTCAGTGGTCTCACAAGTGGATGTGAGTATAATGATCTGCAAAAACGAACTGCTACACTGAGTATGATCCAAGAAAGCTATCCCGATCAATCATGGATACATGCCTATACAGATGGATCAGCAACTAATGCTTTTAGAAATGGAGGTGCCGGTATCTTTATCTCATATCCTGACAACCACTATGAGACTAGGCACATCCCCACTGGTAAATTCTGTTCCAACTATACAGCTGAGGTTCAAGCTCTAGAGCAAGCTGCAAATATGATTTATAACACCAACTCTGACTGCCACCAAGTAGTCATCCTCACAGATGCACTGTCTGTCCTGCAAGCTCTCAAGGGTGGTCAACTCCCGCATCTGAGAAATGAACTAAACAAGGTAGCTGCCAAAAAGAGAACCATACTTCCGTGGGTACCATCTCATTGTGGTGTACCCGGAAATGAAAAGGCAGATAAACTTGCAAAAAAGGGAGGAGAATGTGAACAAGAAGATAATGAAGTCACATACTTTGAGAAAAAGAGAGCTATCCAGACTATCAGAAGAGAACAGAAATAACCCAAAGACGACTATCACACTCTCGACCGGCAGGGACAGATAACTATTTTGCGCCTCAGGACATGGCATAACAAACTAAATAAACACATGCACAAGCTACGATTGTCTGCTTCACCACTGTGCACATGTGGACTAAACGAACAAACTGTTGAGCATGTTCTACAGGATTGTCCTCTGTATGATCAGTTAAGAAAGATATACTGGCCCAATGACACAACACTAAACTCAAAGATATATGGAGCTAAAGAGGAACTTCAAACAACAGTCGAATTCATCATGAGAACTCGTCTGACGGTGTAAACATCAAAGATGCGATCGCAAGCAGAAGAAGAAGAAGAAAATAAATAAATAAATCACCTCTTTCTCAAATTAAAGGATAATTTGACGCTGTTTAACTATTATAAAACTGTGCCCGTGTATGTTTATACGGCACTAGTAGTTATATTGATTGTTATTTCTTCTTCTTCTTCCGTCCTTAGCCACCGACCGTCAAAGCAGTCAGTGGCCATTACGCCTAGTGGCGTCTTAGGGCAACAGCAGATAGGTTTTCTTTGCCATTGTCTCCCATCACGCCTATTGGCGTCTTTAGGGCAATGGCAAAACAATCCACCCGCTGTTGTTTCCGTAATCGAAGTGACTGGCAAACGGGTTATCAGCCCGTTGGTTGATTGTTATTTAGTCAGAGTTAATCCTTCATATGTTGTTGTGGTTCAAGTGCTAACTGGCGTTCCGCCAGAGATCGTAATACTTGACCTTTTGTTATTTTTTTCAACCCAGGAATGTTCTTCCCTTTAAGTTTGGTGATAAGCAAAACAGTTTCAGCACAACAACGTATAATCCACAAGAAATTATTGTAAAGTTCCACAAACAGCAATGTAGAAATATTCAATTAGAGTTTATTGATGTAATTAGACAAACACTGTAAATTTCACAATGATGATTGGTTATCCAAGATGAAAAATATGTAATCCCAACGAATAACATATGTACATCCAAATAGAAATATATATGATTTATCTACTCAAAAACTTGTCTTGGTATCCTCAAAGACGAAGTTCACCTAACGCTATCTGTAAAGATCCTCTAGTCCAGGGGTCGGCAAACTTTTAGTAGTGTCGTGCCGAAGTAATGTTGCAAAGTCACTCAGCGTGCCAACCTAAGTCCATCATATTTTTATATACAACAATTATTGAAACAATTTAAAAATGATCTTGTATTAACATGTTTCCGATAAATTAAATAACTATTCTATTCTTTGTAGATTATTCAATATTTTAATATAAATAGGAACAAATATCAATACAAATATTATGTTTTGCAAAATTTAAGTTCTGAAAACATTAGTTTGAAATTTTATAATAAAATTGCCATATGTATATTTTGTTAAGACAGAAAGTCCAATAGTTTGAAGAACAAAACAATTAAATAAACCAAACATAAAACACGTTATTAAAATTTTAACATGAGTAATTATTGATTATTATTGATCTGAGTCATTAATCAATTAATGGGACCCGTGTCCTAGCTTCTCCTTGGTTAATTGTTCAATATCAGGTGTGTGTTTTGTCAATTTCAACTTCACACAGGCTTCTGAATGCACAAGTGTTAGGCGACTTCTCTGTGGACTTAAAACAGCTTTCATTTGTGAGAAAATTTGTTCTCATGTATAAGTTGACCCAAAAGCCGAAAGTAGAGCACATGCAACTTTCTTCAAACAGGTGAACGCTTGAGGCAGGGATGTCCAGCAGTTGAGGATGGCAGCTGACTTTTCCAAGCAGCTTCCTTCAAGAGTTTTTCGCAATTCTACAAATTTTATCGTCCATAACTCTGATGCCTTGAATTCGATATACTTGTATGTGTTAGTGGTAATATCTCTGCAAAATATGTCTAATTTTGACGCAAATCCTTTCCAGTGCTCAAAAAGATCAAGTATTGTTTGACCCTGCCCTTGTAAACGCAAGTTTAATTCATTCAGATTTGTAGTTATGTCAGCCAGAAACATCAGCTTGTACAGCCAGTCCTCGTATTTCAATTCCGGGAAATGTTGTTCCTTTTCATCAAGAAACACCTTGATTGCTTCTAGACATGATACAAATCTGTTCAAAACATTACCTCGACTAAGCCAACGAACATTGCTGTACAGCGGGAGGTGCGCATTTGGTAAATCACTAAACAAAATTTCAGCACTGCTCAAAAAAGTTTCCTTGATGTATTCTCCATCTGTGACAGGTTTGCCCTTCGAAGCCACACACTGTGCAATTTTGTAACTACATTCGGTAGCTTTATTTTTGGTTCCAATTACTTGATTAAAAATACTACTTTGTTTTTTTTATAGCCAGAAACAGCCATTTTTATGGCTTAACTTTTCTCCTCAGAGTTTTTAAACATGGACTGATGTTTGGTTTGATAGTGTCTTTGTACACTTGACGTACGGCACAAGACAATTTCATAACATAAAGCACAAACAGCACGATCCTTTTGTTGTATGAATCCATATTCGTTTGTCCAAAAGTCTTGAAACGAGCATGTATCAAGTTTTTGTCTTTTTTTAAATTCATTTTAACGGCACCGTATTACTTAATAATAACACCAACTTTTGTGCTGCGGTCAACGGACTATACGGGCATGATTATTCGACAGCCGAGAGAACTGTAGAGGTGGTGGTAGTCGGGAGAGAGGGGAAGGATAGGACGGAAATATAACTTCGTCGAGGTCAGTCATTGTTGCTCCAAACTCACACTGGGAGTCAAAAACTACGAGCGAAAACGAAATAAATACGCTCGTCCAGGCGCTAGCCAGACACTATTGCGTAATTATGATATTACGTCTCCGCTTGCCCGTCAAAATTTGCTTGGGATTCTTTTCAAGAATCTCATCCTGCAAACTACGGTAGCAGGTAGACGCCAGACTAGCGGGCGCCGCAAAGTATAACCACTCCCCATGAAATTCGTTGAAGAATGTTTGTTCTCGGAAACGGTCCGTAAAAACGAAGACTTACGTGCAGTATAGAATGATCAGGCCTTTAGTTTTCATCAGATCGCACATTCTTACATCCAATGTCTAAAAACTTTCGTTTTGAAGAGTTGTAAAAACAGGTATAGCTTTAAAAGAATTATATGCTTCTATTTAATTAAAAATTCAGTTTTTCTTTAAAATGAGATCATATACAGTACAGTATTTTAATTCACTCAGCGTGCCATTGAAAATCGTTCCACGTGCCACGCTTGGCACGCGTGCCGTAGTTTGCCGACCCCTGCTCTAGTCTAAAGTTATGGCTTCATTAGAATCATAAATCTCGAAATCTCTGCCTATCGCCCACAACTCTTCTATTTATACTATTTCTTCTTTTTTCCCGCCTTTTTTCAGACGACCCGTTCTTTTTTCCACACGGTACAATAATTAACATTTGCACTCCTCTCCTCAGCTTTTCGACCTTTTTGCACACGACATTCTGTTATTTCGACTTTATTTTCACATGTGTGATCTTTTCAAACTTAACAATAGGATAAAAAAAACCAGATCACACAAACATTAATTTCCCACTCTCGCGCTTATAAAACCCATTCATTATTATCTGGGACTGACCTACGTTTGCCCTGTCAGAATGAAAACTTTGAATGAATACTGTGTTTTGTGTAAAAACGTCTTATTTCTTTTTAAGGTCTGGCATTCTTACACGTAGCATATTATAGCACGCATAAATGCTTAGCGTGGAAGAAGGAGGGAAAAAGCTAGCGTGAAAGGCCAAGCGGTCACAAAACAATGAAAATCTTCACATGGATAGTACTTTGCGAGAAATCATTTTGTATAAAATTCTTTTAGCACCAATGAATAAAGATGAATGCACATACAGTAGTTTAAATTTTCCTCTTTTCTATTACAAAATCAGTCGATATTTCCGCTACAATATTTATAACTTTGGGGTCAGCCAAAAGCACACATAACTGAAGTAGCAACTTTTCATAGGATGCAAACAGCCATGATATAAACAATTCAACCAGTTTATACAATTGTATGAAACTACTCAATTAATCAATGTGTATAATAATTAAAATAATTTAATATAATATTCAGCTCTTATAAATATAACACTGATCTTTGACTTAAGTTAAGCTAATATTCCCACAAATACATTTTGCCGACATTAATTTTGGAGTGAAGAAAATTTTCATAGAGCTATCAAAAGACACCAGTAGATGTGTGATAAAGGGGGTAAACGCCACCCTGTCAAGCAAGGAAGTTATGAACAACCTCGCAAAACAGAACTCAGACATAAAGCTGGTACACGTAGACAGAATAACAGTGAAAGGGAGTATTGTAGCTACAGTTGTAGTAAAAATGACAGAAGCTAGGCAAACCCCTAAAACACTACTATTTGGGAAAACTAAAATGAATACAGAAGCTTACATTCTCCCTTTGCTACAATGCTCCAGCTGTTTAATATTCAGCCACGGAAGGAACAACTGTAAGGGGAAAACAGTTTGCAGATATTGCGCCAGCACTCACCCCTCTGCACAGTGTGAAAAGGCAAAGGCAGATACCGACTACAAAAAGGCGAATGTGAACAGAAAGTGTATCATCTGCAAAGTGAACCACAGTGCCAGGTTTCAGGGCTGTCCAGTGTACCAGCAAAACCAAACAAGCACTAAAAGAATCCATCATAACGAGAACATCATTTAAAACAGCGATTAAAGAAATAAAAGAAAACACCAAAAACACAAACACTAAAGTTACAGCAGAAATCAAGCCTGTAAAAGATGAAATTAAAACATATTAGTGACAGAAGCAGCAAAGATGGGACTACACATAAATGTAAATTAAACAAAGGAAATGAGGATAAATAATAGTAGGTACCACAAAGTGCCCGCTTCGGGCTGTTGAAAATGTACGAAAATGGAAAAAACTGAGGAAAATTCGTCAAGTTTAAGTCGTCACTGTCCCTTTGCTATTACGCGGATTGTAATAAAATTTATATCACGATACTCTTTATCTTCTTCTCTTTTTAAGAGTATTAATTAAAAGAAAATAAAAGCTACTGAAGTATTTTATTACTAATAAAAACCAACAGAAGCGTTACGGGTAGTTTGCCCCGGCGCGCTGCGGACTCCGGACGTTTTCGTCTCACCCCGCTTCATTCAAATGAGGATAGCTCGACCTCCAAACCACTAATTTGCACACTGTTTTCACAACTTTTAGGGGGAAAAATGTATCTTTAGTTTCATATATTGCAAACTTTAGAAAACAAACTGTAAAACGTTGATATCTCGAAGTGAAGTTTAAATTTGACCAAATTTGACATTTTAAATGGTGTTATAAATTTTTGCCAGGCTTGAGAAGATTTGGGAGCCTTTTTTCTTTATTCGTGTGAAATTTTATTGACTTCTGATATTTGGCGGTCGAGCTAATTGACTTTGAGTATGTTCTGTATCGCTCAAGTTAGGCCTAGAAATTTTAGCGAAGGATGCAGAGCGTGGCTGTTCCATGGGCCGTGATAACTCCCGATGTCTGTCAAGATCGGGACGCCACTTATATTGGCTCACGTGCAAACATCATCACATCTTCTGATTTGAGATTGGCTATACGTAAATATATCACTTATTAACAATGTTTTGAACTTCAAATATAAAATTTACAATAGTTTTAATATTATTTAGCAATTTAACACGATCGCACAGTTTTTGTGTAACAACGTGGATTGAATTGTTATCAGCACTTCAGACATTCGCACATCAATCTAATTTTTTCAAGAGCTTGAAAAGCTAAGAAAGTTACCAACTTGAATAAAAAATGCACGTTTTGATTAATTGGTAATTAAATGAAGGTTTCTTTTGCAACATAATAGGGTGAATTATGATCTCAAACGCGAATGATATCGCAAGACCAAACGCGATGGTCGACGTTTTGAGTCAAGGCTAGGAAAATGGAAAAATGCCATAACTTAGTAGCTGACGGTGTACTGAAATGTCCGGACTAGCAGGCACTAGTTGATAGTCTTACCTCGAACATAAATATGTATAAACAGCTTTCATGAAATGCACTTTAAATAGTTCAGACTCGCGTATTCATGTTAATTAATTTACATTTTAATTTAAGCAGGCTGTACACTTTTCAAGTTTTAACACATTAACTACCGAATTAAAAAACACACTGTGGCCGAATTAAATTTTGTTCCCATTTTCATTCTGTAGGTGTATGAAGAATTTAATCTGTAGTTTTCTTAATTTTAAACATATTTTTATGAATTATATGTCATTTTAATGATAAATGAATGTACTGTTGCCTAAAGCTGATAAAAGGAAAGTTTACTTAATATGGTAGATATTATTAGTAATGTAAAATGATTGACAGACAAAATTCAATTCAAATTTGTTTCCAAATTATCAACTTATGTTCAAATTTCTTGTTTCTATGGTAGGTAATACCTTTCTTAAGGTGATTATTATGTAGTATATCCAATAACAAGAAAAACAAGCCCAAGAACACACACACTGACTAATATTTACACTATTGGTAACTTACATTATCACACCTATGCCACTTCCCAAAAAATGTCAGAATTTTTTTCATTTTCTCCCTGTAAGTGTTTGGAGAACTTAAGCTGCAGATTTATTAATTTTAAACAGATTTTTATTACTGATATGTCAATTTGATGATAAATGAATGTACTGTTGCCTAAAGCTGATAAAAGGAAAGTTTACTTAATATGTTAGATATTATTAGTAATGAAAAATGATTGAAAGAAAGAAAAAGCATGCAACATTTTCTTTAAATTATCAACTTACCTGGAACTTGCTTGTTCCTGAGGCAGCTAATTTCTTTCTTGGTGATTTTCATGTAGTATATCCAATGACAAGAAAAACAAGCCCAAGAACACACACACAATAGCTAATAAATACACTATTAATGACTTACATTATCACACCTACACCACTTCCAAAAAATCTCAGAAATTTTGAATAAATAGCTCCTTTGACAAAGCACAACATCTATAACTTATTTACAATATGTCAATGTCTTTAGTAAGTTACAGCTGAAGGATCATGCGTATGGTACAGCCTAAAACAGCTCTTTGGATGGAGATGGGGCTTTTCGGGGCAACCGATGCAATAAAAATTTGTTCGGACTCGTTTCGCAGGTGTTGAGCACACTATACAGTTCCTATCTTTGTCGGTGTAATCCACAATGTGCTTTGCACCCTCAAATCTTTTAACTTTGTTTCCTAACAATTTCCTACCTTTCTTGTTGCTACTGGTATCTACTAGATCAGGTGGAGTTATGGAGGCAGCCTTCTCAGTCAACTGATCAATCAGTTTGTCTTTGAAAAATTTTTTCTGTTGATGTTGACTGTGCCAGTATAATGAATGCCCCTACTCAACAGATAGGTTATCAGTGTATCCACAGTGTAGTATCTGTCAGCAAATACATGGTGGCCCTTCCCAATTCCTTGCAGCAAGAAATCAAATACCTTCACCGCCTGACTTGTTGTAGAGTCATTAGCAAGAATATATGATGTATTCTTCCCAAAGTATGTCAATACAGAATAGACATATCCAGTGGCAGAATCACACAATCCAAAGGTCTTAATGTGATACTTGCTTGGCTTTGTTGCATTGTACTGCTTGTGTTTCCAGCGTCCATTATACCCAATAACCATTTCATCAATGGCTAAATTCTGAAATGGATAAAATGCATCCTGGAACTTCGCAACGAGCAAATTTAAAAAAAAGGCTCTATTTTGTCCTTCCCTTCTGAATCAGCATCTCCAACATGCATCATTGCATGGTAAATTATTTCAAACCTAGATCTTGAAAACATATTGCCATACCAGGGTGTATAATTATGAGGTGTATGTGCCCAATAATCTTTTACGATGGCTTTTTATCTAAACCCATCGCAGTTGTTACTGCGAAAAATTTCAAAAGCTCATAGTCAGTGACAGGTTTCCAAGCAGCAGATGAAGATCTGTTTGAAGATGGGGGTTTTGAATTCTTTACTTGAGCATAGTCATTTATTACTTTGACCAAAGAATGTAAAACATCTGGTGTCAGCAATGTAAGCCAGCAATCAAGCACAGAGGAAGTTGCATCAAGATTTGCTTGCAAACCTGGTTCATGAGTTGGATCAAAATAAAAACTACTTGTTGTTTCACCCTCAGTCACTTGCTCCCATTGTTCTCTTATTTTAGTTAGGCCTAGGCCTACAGTATTTCCTGCACTATTGGTAACTCTAACCGAGGTTTTCGCTCTTTTACGACCTACTGATGGCCCAGGACTTCTAATATCTTCATTGCTTGAATTGTCACTACAACTGTTATCACTGCCATAAAATTCACTAGGCCTACCTGAATAAATATCCACATTGTTTTCATTGTCCTCATCGTCGCTAGAGCTATCAATCAATTGCTGAAATAAGTTTCTAGCCTGTTCAGCAGTTAGACGAGGTGTACGTGCGTTTTTTTGTGGCGCTATCATTCGTTGCCATAGTAAACAGTTTTGCGATTTGGTAACTAACCTGAAACGTGTGATAAATATGAATATAATATCACTTTTGAGAGGCACAAATTTACCCACGCTTTGGAATGTTGTTTTCCGGTGTTAAATTAAAATCTCGAACCAGATCAGAATGTGTTTCGTCATATATTTCATTCGTTATCTTACTAAACTTAGAAAGCCGATGGGACCGGTTTGCCGTCCAAATGTGTTTCTTTCGTAAGCCGCCCCCATCGGCTTGCGGTAGTTAATGAGCTATACATGTAAAGAAAATTCACTTCTGGAATTTTACTGTTGCATATGACTCATACTACGATGGTATAAAAAACATTTTTTAATGCTAGTAACCAAGTGTTTTATCAAAAAATAGCGTTTAGATGTTGTTAATTATTGTTTAGATGTTGTTAATTATTGTCTACAAATGATTTTTTAATTGAAATATGGACGGTATTTAAAATTTTAAAAAAATTGTTAATTTTTACATTTTTTTCTTCCCCTGCAACATATTGGCCTCTTGACATAATTTTTAAAAATATACAAGAACAAACAGATGTTCAAATCCTCTGAAAAAAATTTGGTTGTATTTGTGTAGTATGCAGATTAATATGTACATATATAAAGCTTGTACCTTTTATATTTTTTGAAATATGATGATGTGAAAATTGATGTTCATGCAAAATACTACATTTTTCGGTAACAATTTTCAATTTTTGATCTCAAATATATTGATAATTATTCATGATGTAGCCCTATAGTTTTCTTTATGTGATCAGTGTATTGCAGACTGTACACTGTTTGTCAGAGAAGGTTCTAAGATAATGTTTAAGAAAACGGGAGCACTCTGAAGTTGGTGTGATGTAACTTTTTCAACTTTGCGAAAGTCCCTACACTTTTAAAAATGCCGTAACTTTTTTATTTTTTGTCCGATTTTAAAAAATAAAGTACCCAATTTCATGGTTTTCAAAGCGCTTCCAAACTACTTTGTTTTCTTTGGTGTTTCTGTGCAAACAAAAATCACTTTGTGGTACCTAATAATAGGCAGATAGACTCGATGGAGATCATTGGTTAAGTTGTCGAAGAAGTAGAAAGCTTTACGTATCTGGGGATTGGCACTGGCGGTTGAGGGGGAGCCGATGGTGGCGTCTGTTATGAGCCAGATGCGCTGTTGCTGCCCTTCGGCCGGCGTGGAACTCCTCAGCTATATCGAGAGAGAACAAAATCAGAATTTTTGACTCGGGTGTAGAGGCTGTCTAGCTGTGTGGCTCGGGGGAATGGCGTGTCTCAAGTGGTGTCGCCTCCAGACTGCAGAGAATTGTAAATAGATGTCTGCGGCGGATCATCCGTGTGGGATGGCCAGATGTGATGAGAAATGTGGAGCTAGGGATGGGATGCTGGCGGCGGCCAATATTTGCAGATGGAAGATGTGGTAGGAGGGTATGGATGGGTGGGACGTGCACTCAGAGGAGATCAGTCGTTCGTGGTTGGAGGTACCCCTGGCTGGAACCCACGGGGGAAAAGAAGAGTAGGGAGGCCAAGGAGAACCTGGAGAAGAGCAGTCAGGGTTGAGGCTGGGGAGATTGGAATGACTTGGGCGCGGCTGAGGGTGACAGCCCGGAGTAGAAATCGTTGGAGAGCAACTGTTTCAGCACTTTGTTCCCCGGGGAATGGAAAGGAATGATAATGATGACGATGATGATAGAAGGTCAGGGAAGATAGAAAGTTGACACGGCCTTCGTCCGATCAGCGGCAGTACTTGATTTCTTAAATTCATATGAGGCTCCCTAGAGTTGAAGCACCATTCTTCAATTCACATCTCTGCCAAGAGTAATCGTGAGCAAAGGGTAGATGCCTTTGAAGCCCTCAGTAGATACTCTGAAGTTTGGTCACTGTTGGACGATCACTGCAGAGCAAGGGGAGACAATCCCATGACACCTATTTCCAGTCTAGTCCTCGGTCCTTCAGGGATTATGTAATATTGTCCTCCTAGCAAACTCTGGATCGTCCTGGAGGTCTGAGGATCCCTGACTCTTAGGTTCCGATATTTGCCGTGGTAGCCGATCTTCTTCCATTCTTCTTTCTGATGAAGCTACATTTCACGTTTCTGGAAAAGTCAACAGACACAATGTCCGTATTTGGGGGTCAGAGAACCCATGTGTTGTGTTAGAGCACGAGAGCGACAGTCCTAAAGTGAATGTGTGGTGTGCTTTGTTGCACATTAAAGTTATCGGACCTTTCTTTTTAGCTGAGCCCACCATTTCATCAAACGTTTACCTCGACATGTTGCAACTATATGTTGAACCTCAATTGCAAGAGTTTCAGCCGTTTGTAATTTTTCAACAAGACGGCGCACCACCGCACTGGGGCTTAGCTGTTCGCCAGTACTTAAATACCATGTTTCCAAAGCGCTGGATTGGAAGGGATGGGCCCATACCATGCCCTCCACGTTCGCCAGATATTACACCTCTAGAGTGTTTTCTGTGGGGTTACACTAAGGACAAACTGTACAGTTCACCAATTTCAGATATTGACACTTTGAAGGCAAGGTTAACACAAGTGCTTGCGACGGTGACTGAGAAGATGTTATCAAACACATGGCGAGAAATTGAAAAGCGTTTAGACATTATCCGTGCAACAGACGGCGCAATTGTTGAAATATACAAATAACATTAAAAAACTGTTTTAGTTCTGGAATAATTTCCAAAAAACCAAGTTTCTCTGCACAGAACACTTATTTTTTTTTTTTTGAAACCAGGGAAAGACTTTATGACCACCCTGTATATCTTTACACTCCCTGTAAATGTGTTTATCATCTACAAGGAGAGTCAGATAACAGACAAGACACAATATACTGAAAGTAGTGAAGGAATACTTGAAAATATAAACTAGCTGCTACATAGTATAGAAAGAAAGAAAGTGCGACAATTGAAAGCATGCAATAAAATCAGTACCACAAATGTACTGATATTGCCGGAGTGAAACAGAGATCGAGAGGGGTCGCCCCGTTCTGTCACAATGGTCCATCGAATTAGCGGTCTATCGCTTTTATCTAAATTTACTTTATTTAATTGTCTCTGCGTTTTTGCACCTCAAATAGTGTCACAATTCCTAATTACAATCGACATTACACACTACGATATATGTCCACGAAACACTGTTAAAGCATGTATGCTAAAGCACAAAACATTGCTAATGCGCGAAACATTCAAATGACACATACAGATACTCTAAAAACTGTGGTGGCCAAGCTAAGGTAAAAAAGACCTATAAAATCCTTAAAAAATAACGTTCTGAGATTTAGTTTTACATACTGTACAGTACTTTGCAAAAAAAAAATGGCAGTCATATTTTCGCAACGCAGCACACTCATAGAAGCAAATAATAATAAAAACTGTATGTCCAGAGGAAGATTGGTATCTCCCCTATCTATTAACAGTGGTTTCAGTACAATATAATGTTGCCTTCTCCAGCAAGGCAAGCCTGGATGCGGCGAGGCATACTTCCCACAAGTGTTTGTAGGTAATTGTGAGTCAGACTGTCCCAGTATTTTTCAGCTTCTTTCTTCAATTGTTCAACGTCTCTGAGTCCACTCTTTTTTAAATGATTCTTGAGTAGTGCCCAAACGTTTTCAATTGGGTTTAGGTCGGGGCTGTTGCTGGGCCACTTCAGCACTATCACATTCTTCTCTTGCAGCCATGCTTTGGTGGTATGAGCTGTATGCTTTGAGTCATTACCATGTTGAAATGTGCACCCATCGGGGTACATGACCTGCATAAATGGCAGAAGGTGTCCCTCTAGTATGTCGATGTATCTTTCTTTCGTGAGAATTCCTGTGAAAACACACAGTGGGGTGACACCTCTTGCTGCCACCCCTCCCCAAAGATGGAATTTATGGGTATGTTTCGGTCGCTGGTACACAGGCGTTACAGAGTCTTTCATCCAAATATTTATTTGAGCAGGATAAGACCAAACAGAACATTCATCTGAAAAAATCACATTGTCCCATGACAAATTTTGGTGTTCGTGGCACCAGTTCAAGTGCATCTGTTTGTGAGTCTCTGTGAGAAATGGTGACAAAATTACCCGCTTTTTTGTGTAATTCATCCTGTGTAGCTTCTGGTTGACAGTAGAATTAGATACCTCTGGGCTTCCCAACTCGATCATGCGCTGCCGTATGTTTTCTACACTCTTCATTGGCCCAGCCCAAACGATTTGGGCGAGACGCCGATGGTCCTTTGTGTCCAAAATTCTGGACCCCCCACTACCTTCTTTTCGCTCGATTCCATTACCTGCTTTTAATTTACTCACAACTCTGTAGACAGTCCGCTCAGGAATGTTCAAGGTTTTAGAAATGTTGGAACATGTTTGATTTCCTTCATTCCACAGCTGTGAAATTAACATACACTTTGACTTTGTATCCATTTTCTGCCACTAGCATTAGAAATTGTCGTCTGCTCTATTATCAAGGGACTTTACGCTAATTGTTTTTTACTTTTGGTAGTGTTTGCTCACTTAAGTGGAGTGTAAATTTGGGGCAGAACATGCATATTTAATTAGATTTCAGCATATTTAGCTGAGCAATATGACTGCCATTTTTTTTGCAAAGTACTGTATATAATGAACCACGTACAGAAAGCAACGGCAAACTACTGCACTGCACATCTGCCAAGACATGTATATCAGTCTTCGGACTGAAATTACTGTACAAAAAAATAATGAATCTGTTGTTTTAATTTGTTTTGTAGCAATTCTGAGAACATGGGATAATACAGAGTCAGTTAATCTGTTTTTGGTATTGGATTTGATAAGCTTCGTGGCAGAAAATGTTGTCTCACAAAGATATGTGCTACCAAATATAGAGCACACTTTTAGGGCCCATTTTCTCAGAAGTGGGTAAGTTCCTTTGGTAGTAATTTACACAAATCAGCTCCAGTTGCTTCTGTTGTGTTGATGAATGGGTCACATTGGAGTTCACATAACTGTAATTGTAGCTCTGCTGGCTGAGACTCCACTGTGCACTTGAATGGGTTGTTAAAAAGTTCCATTTGTGGACGAAACATCTCAAAATCTTGAAATCGACGATAAAACTCAGAAATCAGCTGTTCAATGTCATCTGTGTACCTCCTGAAGTTAACACTCTCTTTCTCAGACAGCTGTTTACAACAAGGAAAATGAAACAGGTCATTCTTTTGCAAAGACAGACTAAATAGGCTCAGTTTCTTTTTGAAGCCATCAACATAGCCCATCATTTGAAAAATTGTTTGCATTTTTCCTTGTAACTGCAAATTCAGTACATTCAAATTTCATTCATTCATAACCCTCCACTCCCAAAGGAGCATAGGCCTTCAACAAACACATGCCAAGTCCTCCTGTCACGTGCCATCATCTCAAGTTCTTTCCATGTTCTCCTCATCATTTTCACCTCTGTTTCCAACTCTCTTCTCCATGTACTTCGTGGTCTTCCTCTGCCTCTCTTGCCCTGGGGGTTCCAGAACAAGGACTGCCTTGTAATGCTATCAACAGGTTTCCTCAGTGTGTGTCCTATCCATCGCCATCGTCTTCTTCTCATTTCTTGTTCCACTGGCACTTGTCTAGTTCTTGTCATCAGTTCCACGTTGGTAACCTTGTCATACCATTTTAATCCCTCTATTCTACGCAAGCACCCATTTATGAAAGTCTGTAGCTTTTTGGTTGTTGTCTTTGTTGTTCTCCATGTCTCTGAGCCATACAATAGGACTGACTTCACATTTGAGTTGAAGATTCTTATTTTCGTGTTGGATCCTATTTCTCTTGATCTCCATATATTTCCCAATGCAATGAAAGCTCCTCTTGCCTTTTGTATTCTTATTTTGATATCGCTGTCTGTCCCTCCAACTTTGTCTATATTACTGCCAAGATATGTGTATGATTCTACATCTTGTATTGGTGTTTCTTCAAGTTCAACCCTGTTTTCATTACCTGCATTTATTCGCATTATTTTTGTCTTTTCCCTGTGTATTTTCAGACCCAATTGCTGTGACCTCTCATCCAGTGTTTTCAATTTGTCCTGCATCTGATTACGGCTATGGGACAGAAGAGCCAAGTCATCAGCAAAATCCAGATCATCCAACTGCTTAGTCAGAGTCCACTGGATTCCATTTCTGTTGTGTGTTGCCGATGATCTCATAACCCAATCTATTGCCAGCAAGAAAAGAAATGGAGACAAAAGGCATCCCTGTCGCACTCCTGTTCTTATCCCAAACGGTTCTGTAAGCTGTCCTTCGTGAAGAACTCTGCATGTCATGTCTTCATATGTTTTCTTTATTAAATTAATGATCTTCAGGGGAACTCCATAATGCCTCAACAATTTCCAAAGTGATTCTCTGTCTGCACTGTCAAATGCCTTTTCGTAGTCCACAAATCCGATGTATAGTGGTGAATTCCATTCCAGACTTTGTTCAACTATTATTCTCAAAGTGGCTATCTGGTCTGTACATGATCTGTTTTGTCGAAAACCTGCTTGTTCATCTCTCAGTTTCTTGTCTATGGACTCTTTTAATCTCTCAAGGATAATCCTGTTTAATACTTTTCCTGGCACTGATAGTAACATTATTCCTCTATAATTTGTGCACTCTTGTAAATTTCCCTTCTTAGGCAACTTAACCAGATATCCTTCCTTCCATTCTGCTGGTATCTCTTCCTTTTCCCAGGCTTTACCAAGTAATTTATATAACATCTCTGTAGCCGTGTCGATATCTGCTTTGATGGCCTCTGCTGGAATGCCATCAGGTCCAGACGCTTTTCCATCTCTTAGAAGCTTTATGGCTTTCTTTATTTCTTCTTTCGTTGGTCTTTCACCGTTAATTTGTAGCTCTTCTTCTGCTGGCTGGATGTCCGGCGGGTTTTGTGGAGCTGGTCTATTGAGAAGGTCCCCAAAATATTCTGTCCACCTCTTCATTTGCTCTTGTATATTGCTGAGCAGTTTCCCATTCTTGTCTTTTATGAGGCAACTTGTTTGCTTGTATTTCACTGTTAGCTTCTTTGTGCTGCTATACAGTTCTCTCATATTTCCTTTGGCTGCAGCATCTTCTGCCTCTCTTGCCAACTCCTCAATATACTTCCTCTTGTCTCTTTTGATACTTCTTTTTACTTCTTTGTTTGCTTCTGTGTACACTTCTTGAGCCTTGGCTTTGGAACTTCTGGTTTTGCTTGTGTTTAACTCTGCTTTCTTGTTTTTTTCTGTCTTTTATCTTATTGATGGTTTCTGTTGTTATCCATGCTTTTTGTTGTCTTTCCATTTTCCCCAGTATTTCTTCACATGTCTCCTTCCATACAGTTTTGACCTGCTGCCAATAGTCTTCTGTATTCTCTACATCTTCCAGCTGTTGGAGCACTTGGAATTTGTTGGATACTGTGACCGCAAATTTGTCTCTTGTTTCTTGATTTCTTAGCTGTCCTACATTATACTGTTGTCTATAATTTTGCATTGTTGCATATCTCTTGAGTTTCATTTTTACTTTGGCTATCAGAAGATGGTGATCTGATGCCACATCTGCTCCTCTATATACCTTTACATCCTGCAATGATGATCTAAACTTCTTGTTTATGCATATATGATCAATCTGATTTTCTGTTCTATGGTCTGGTGATATCCATGTTGCCTTGTGTATTCTCTTATGTGGAAACATGCTTCCTCCTGTAGCCAGTTGATTTGAAGCACAGAAGTTTGCGAATAGTTCTCCATTTTCATTCATTACTCCTAGCCCATGTTTTCCCATGACTTCTTCAAATCCGGTGTTGACTGTACCTATCTTTGCATTCATGTCACCCATCAAAATTGTGCTGTCTCTTCTTTTTACTTTATCCATAATTTCCTGTAGTTTAGTATAAAATGCTTCTTTCACAGACTCTTCTTTGTCATTAGTTGGTGCATAACACTGGATGACATTTACATGAATTTTCTTTTTAGCTGTTTTGAAAGTAGCTGTTATTATTCTGGGTCCAACAGCTTCCCATTCAATGAGTGCTTTCTGTGCTTCTTTAGATAACATAAGAGCTACCCCTTCACTGTGGTGTGAACTTTCGTCTTCATGTCCTGAGGACAGCACCAATTCACCTGTGATGAGTTTCTTCCTGTCTACCCCCTTCCACTTTGTTTCACTCATTCCCAGAACCTCGATTTTGTATTCCCTCATTTCTGCTGCTACTTGCGCCACTTTCCTTTGTTCGTTTAATGTCCGAACATTCCAGGTGCCAAATCTGGAAGTTCTCCTAGAAGAATGAAGGTTAGTCAGCAACACAGACTCCTTTCGACATTCAAATGTTGTGTTATATCTGTGAGAAATACCAAGTGCTGAATGAAATGAATATCTTTGAGTTTATTTTGAAGATCAATTGAACATGGTAAGTTGTCTCGCAGGAAGTCAAATATTTCATCCTTCAGTTTACAAAATCTTATTAAACATTTTCCTCGACTAAGCCATCTCACCTCAGCATGAAGCAGGAGATCACCGTAAAGAGAATCCACTTCTTCTAAAAATGCAAGGAATTTCCTGTGAGTTAGAGAGCTGTGTCCTCCTCTGATCAAATTCGTTATTTTCACTTCAGTAGCCATAATGTCATTTAGGTTTATGGATTTTGCACAAAGGGCCTCTTGGTGAACTATGCAATGTAATGTAGTCACGTCAATTTTATTTTGCTTCATAAACCCCAACAAAACCAGTATTTTTTCCAACCATAGCCTTGCAACCATCGGTACACACAGCAGACAATTTTTCAAGCCCACCATATTCTTCCATGGCATCTTGAACTGCAGAAAATATGTTTTCCTTGTATCATGCAAAGAGCAAACTTTCTGTAATTCTTCAGAAACAGTAAAGTCTTCCTGGATCACTTTAACAAAAATAAGAAGCTGGCTAGTGTCTGTGATGTCTGTACTTTCATCAATCGCCAGTGAAAAGTATGGACAATTTTCAATTAAAGATTTCAAGTTCTGGGAGAAATGCAAACTAATATCTTCTGTTCTCCTAGCTACGGTTTGTTTTGAAAGAGGTACATTTTGAAATTCTTTTACTACTTTTTCTTCATTGAACGCTTCTGCCATTTGAACTGCACACTTTTTCACAAACTCTCCATCAGTAAACGGCTTTTTGGTTTTGCAAGCTCATAACTAATCACATAGGACGCCATGAGCGATGATTCCTGAATCTTATTTACATGACTAAATATAATCTTTTGCTGATTCAGTTAACTAAGCACTGAGGTTTATTATCCTTATGAGAATGAACAAATGAACTCCCATTCTAATCGAACTGTCCACTTTTCTATACTTAGAAAACATTTTTAATGCAAACTCTTAACATGTGCACAACAGCTACAAGCCCAGAAGTGTCACTGGCTGATTTATACTTAACACACTTCACAAGACCAACTGTGCACCTTAACTCTTTCCTATAGAAATGTACCTACCATCCACCCCCACTCCCACGATCACTTTCCCATACCGATGTTAAAGACAAAGCAACATCATTGGATCTCAGAGACTTCCGACCGCAGAAAAGATCTGTCATTGCTTTCAGTTTCTCATTATCAAAGTAGGTACCGACACTGTCTTCACCTGTCCACGTGCACGATCAGAGATTTGACTTTATCATTTCCGTAAATTCGGCACTATCTAGTAGAGCTCAATTTGTATGAGAGAGAGAGAGAGAGAGAGAGAGAGAGAACGAACGAACGAACGAACTTTATTTTCAAAGGGTTAAGAATTGGGCACGCAGGCCCGTAGAGAGAGAGAGAGAGAGAGAGAGAGAGAGAGAGAGAGAGTTGGTGGTGTTGTGGGAGGTGGGGAGATGTTAATCGTACATTTTGGGTCTTTTTGGTTTTGTTTCTGGTGCCTGTGCGTGCTATTTTGTAATATTGCTTTTAGCACAGTGGTCGAAGTATACAGTAATTTTCAATCAACAATAAGAGGCCGGCTAAAACAGGTTGGCGGGCCAGTCAAAACTGGTTGGCGGGCCGGATCTGGCCCGCGCGACGTAGTTTGGCCACCTCTGCTCTAAAATAAAAACTACTAATGCACGAGACACTGCTAAATCACGAAATACTGCTAAAGGGAAATAACTCTAAAATCCCCATATGCTGTGCAGAGCATTCGGCGACTGTCATTCCGATATTACTCTTGAGTTGTTATAATTAGGACATACGGTGTACTAATTCAAGAAAATAACGTCAGATTTCCAATATCCAATTTAATAGTACCTTCTTCCCCATGCAATCAGTCCAAATAGAGTAAATCAAAACTAAGTTTGTGTGAGTGTTTTTGTGAGTGACCTCCCCTTTCCAAGAAACAAAACAAGCAATAAAAATTAAAAAAAAACAAATTATAAAAAAACCAAACAAACAAACTAAAATGAAGTCTCTCATAACTGCCTTGTTATTACCAAGGTGAAAAGGGGTGAGAAAGCCCGAGGGTGTCTGAGATTACATCAAATCCACCAGTTATCTGCCATCGGCCATACAAGAACCCCACCAGACTACCCCTTTTCCTCACACCATCATTGATCCATATACATTAATGTTAGTTCTTGTTATATACTGTTTTACTATATTGTGCAGTTCTCTAGGTCTATATATCTTCAACACCTGTTTCACATTTATGGATGAATTGCATGCCTGTAAATAATCTAATATTGGTTTTATCTGTTGTTCATACTTCCTACATTTTAATATGAAATGCTCTATATTAATTTTTTTTCTAGACATTCTGCACAGTAAGGTTCTTCTATTCTAAAATAACATATTCCTAGCTGCAGCCTAAGAAGTTTCTTATTGCTAGGAATTGTTAGTTCTCTAGATACCTGACATGTTCTTGTTGGAGCCTTGAACAATTTATATGCACGTCTGCCCTTCAGACTTCCATCCCACTCTACTGTCCATTCCTCAGTTATTATTCTTTTAATTAAACTTGTGATCACTGTTTTACACATCCCCACATTTATTTGGTTTCTAATATTTTTAATTTTCTTTGCTATTTTATCCTCCTTTTCATTTCCTTCTATGCCAACGTGTGAAGATATCCAAGCTATTAGAACAGAACATCCTCTGGAGCATAGGTAAGTATTTGCCAGTAATATCTCTTCTGCTATATCAGGTCTATTACATTCTCGTAAGTTTCTTATAGCTTAAATAGCAGAAAGTGAGTCTATGAAAACTGTCAATTTATGAGGAGGGTTGCTAGATAAGATTTCCAGAGCTTTCAGAATTGCAACCATCTCTGCCATGAAAACAAAAATATTATCTGTTATACTATATCCTTTCACTATTTGCCACATGGGAACATAAATTCCTATCCCCAATATGTTATCATCTCCTTTATATCCAGCTGTGTACACTGTAATACTGTCCTTTGATATTTGTTGAATATATTTCCTGGCTTTGTTTTTGATAGTAGCCATATCAGTTGTTTTATTAATTATGCCTGCCAAGTGGTAGTCTGTATCTGGTTTCTTGAGCTCCCAGGGTCTTACCACTGACTTGTATTTACTACTGTTATTAATTGATGCATTTAGGGCATCCAGGTGTACTAGTTCCTCCATGCATTTCTAACATGTTGGGTATCTACTGGTACTCACGAACCTGTTCTGAGTTGATGTTTAATTGATGCCTAGCAAATCCTGGAAAAGCTGGATGAGTCTTTTCCAACATAATTTTGCTCATGTAATTTTTTTTGCTTTATTTGAGAAAAGTTAAGTAGACTTTTTTTTAAATTTTAATGATGAAAAATATCCCGTTCAACCTCTGATGGATTATATATATATATATATATATATATATATATATATATATATATATATACACGTATATATATATATATATATATATATATATATATATATACTCGTATATATATATATCTGCGTATATCTATATATATATATATATATATATATATATATATATATATATATATATATATATATATATATATATATATATATATATATATATATATATATATATATATATATATATATATATATATATATTGTTTTCAATTCCAATTAATATGAACAATCACATCTGTCAAATCATTGTAAATAGACGTCTGAGAGTGTACGAAAGAAGACCAGAAGATATAATTTTCAGGTCTGGCAAATTGATTTCCATTAACTATTCAATTCTTGACTTTTGAAGGATTTTTGAGTAGGCTAGGTTTCAGGTGACATTTTGTAAAAACATGTAGAATATTGTTAAATATGTTAAACCTAGACACATTATATATCGATGTGTTTGGAAATGAATGGACTTTAGTACAGTAGTAGCCTAGTTATTTTGGGATTTTGTTTAACTTTGTTGAGTAGCAACAAATTAATTACCGAATTTGATGCATGAAAAATAACACAAACACTGAAATATTCAAAGAAGGAAAAAAAACTAGCAGATGCAAGATGTACAAAACAGTGGCTTTCATACATGCCACACCTCAGACATGAAAAACCTGTACAACAAATCCAAAAACCCTGTACAGAGACCCGCAAAACCTGTACAGACTGAAAAACGTAACAATAGAGTTAATTAATGTACAAATATATTCAATTAGATGGTTCTGCACCATCATAGTGACATGCGCCCTTTGCCTTTTTAAGCATGTCTTCACTTGCTTTAAAACCTAAACAACAAGAGTTAGAATTTATTTTGTACCGGTATTGTAGAAAAGCTGTGACTGTATCATCATTTAGTCTATTTCTGCAAAAAAAATTAATACAATTTATGGTGGAAATGAAGAACAGTTTGGTGTGTGTTCTATAGTGCCTTATAAAGTATAGATCTAATTAATTATTTAATAAATATAAATCATTGGATGACCGTAATGATGATCACCCAAGGCAAAATCACATTGTTTTTTAAAGAAACGAAATTAAAACTAAGAAGAGAAGTAACTCCAAATAAACTTTTCTCTGACCTGGTTAAGATGCAAATTTGCCTTGCTTTTGTGGTTTTTTTTTTCAGTTTCATAATTTGGTCATATCGGAATGACGGTCGCCGAATGCTCCGCATGTATTTTCGTACCATTTAGATTTCGGGTTAACCCTAACCCCAACTGTAACCCTAATCCTAACTCTAAATGGTACGAAAATACATGCAGAGCATTCGGCGACCGTCATTCCGATATTAGGCCTACCCATAATTTGTTTTGTATTATTATTCAAATTTACATTTCTTACGCACTTTCTACCGTAAACCTAACCTCAACCTTAACTCTAAATGGTACGAAAATACAAATATTAAACATACTCGACGGCAATAAAGGTAAAGATTACCAGAATCTCAGTAAAAAGAGTTGTCAGAATCATTCAAGTTGAATAAATTCAACTCAAACAAGAATTTTCGTGCTCTTTTTCCACAAAATGTTTATGATTCGGCGGTATGGCAGCGTCCATGTTTGTAACTTTCGCTTTTGTAAAATCACTATTATCAGTTCTACCGTATTCGCTAGCAGTAAAATATTTTGTTCGTTTCAAGCTTAGTGGCCAGATTTTTCAATGCTGAATCCGATTATGCCCAGCAATTGCCGATACGATTGTAAACAGAAGAGTTCTGGTGCTTTTAAAATAGGACGTACGTTTTATAGGTGTATGGGAACGAGGTATCACACTACTTCCGTGACGTACTCGGTACGGCACAGCGACAAAAATTGTCAAGATTTATGCCGTATGGCGTACGTCATAATGGTGCTGAAAGGGTTAATAATTAGGCGAAAAAACCCGTACAGACCCGTGTACGGCCCGTACACATCTGAAAACGCAAACACCCCGTACAGATTATGGGTAAACCTTTAAGTGTGGCATGTATGGGCTTTTATTTAAAAGTACGTTCAGTTTTGTATATGATTTGCGAAAATCAGACAAATATCATAAATTCATTAATACAAAAATTAATTAATGTGTTAGGTAGAAAAGGGGAACAACTGAGCATTTGAACACGATTATGATGACTTCACAAAATAACACTTAAAATCTTGAAAAATGTATGAAACTAATGTACATTATACATAGATATGTTTGAAAGTTAATAAACTGTATCTGTGGCATTTATAGCAATGTTTTTTTACAATGTAATTATCCAAGGTCGAAATGATTGCATAATCTGACACAAAAATGTATATAAACTGAGATATTAAAGAATGATTAAACATATGTAATTAAAATAATACAACAAATTGACATTTATTTAAAAGATTATCCAAGTATGTAAAAATTTAAAACAAAACTTTGAGATTCTGACAGTAAATAAAAAAATTAAAAGCTAATTAAAATTGGCTTACAGAATGGGGCAATAAGTGGAAATGTATAATTTTATAAAGGAAATTGAGATTTGTGGGAAAAAAGTGACATCAACAAGCAAATCATATTAGCTGAATCAAGTGTGAAAAAGAATTTTTAACCTAGGTAAATTTTGGACTAGCTCTTTCCCACTGACACTTAAAAGCGCAGCGTCTCCAAATTTAAAGGTATTTTTACAGGCAGCATTCCCAGTGAAAACTCACAAGTTAGTTAACTAAAATTTACTTTATTCGTCAACTGTATAAGACAGAAAGTTATCTTTTCTTTGAAGTGAAGGTAACTTTCAGTAAATTATTTAGTTTTAATTTTCCATCGCTAGCAGGATGCTGATCATGCGGCAGAGAAAAAAAATTACTTTTCATCATCATCATTCCTTTTCGTTCCCCATGGAACATAGAGCAGCAACAGGTGCTCTCCATTGATTTCTATTCTAGGCTGTCTTTTTCAGCTGTGCTGAAGTCATTCAAATTTCCCAAGCCTCCTCTTCAACAGTTCTTCTCCAAGTTCTCTTTTTGCTCCCCACTCTGCTGTAACAGGGAGTTTGAGGTCAGAATATAACAAGGAGCTAAGTGTCAAAAATCTGGTTTCATAAATTTGCGAATGGACTTATAATTTAAATCAAAGGGCGAATATCTCTTGACTTATAGAGTTATTACCAAAGGGCACTATCTATCAACAGTAGTGTTTTACGCCCCTTGGGACCTAGTAGTGTTTTTAGTTTGGAGTTTTTTCTAGTTTAGAGTTTGGTTTTTGAGTGAGTTCAACTAAGTGACTGCAAATTCACGGGTTAGATGAACTGTTTTGAGAAAAACCTGTTCTAGAATGTTCAGGAAATAGTTATCGTTAGAAATCGTTTTACAAAATATAGTCAGTCAGGTTTTAAACACGCCAGCATTAGGAAGCAAGTTGCTTGTGTTAAAGTTTTGAAGTGGCATGTAATTTTGGGGTATCATTGGACAATAAGCCCAAGTCAGTGGGTAGCTTCTGTGATGACAGAAAAGCAGTAAACTATTGTCTAGCACCTTAATCATTTTGTACGCCACAATCATAGATGAAAGTTCATATTATATTTATTTCTGTGGACAAGGTTGCCAATGCAACAGAAAATGTGTATATTTTTCAAGTCAACTAGGTATGTTGGTCTCGCCAATAATTGATAGACATGTAATACAAGAGAAAAACAATAGACAGTAGCTAGTCAGGAAAACTAGGAAATGGTAGACCAGTTGTCAGCTTAACGAGTAGGAAATGATAGACTTTGGCAGAAATTATTACCTTTGGCGGTTAGGCCTGTCTTACCAAAATATGCCAAACAGAGCACAGAAGAAATAAAACACAGAGCCAGAAGAATTAAAATAAAAATGTTTGAGAGGCAATTGAATTTATAAATGAAGAATTCAGAAGGGAGATAAACCTCGACAGCAGTAATCGTTTTCCAGCCGTGAATGCCCTAACATCTAGAGACAGCTAGGAAATACTGAGGCAGTAAGGAAGAATGAGAGAGCAAGACATTGAGATAATAATTGATTTGAAATTATGCTGTACAAAGTTGGCCAACCTCAAGGGATGGTGTTGTTGTATTGCATCAAGTAAGAACTTACTTTTATACCATCAACCACAACCTGCCTAGTGTTAGGGTAGTGAAATGAACCACTATACATCATCAACAATCATCATCATTCATTTAGCGTATATGCCAAATGGCCACACATCTTTTCCCCTGTGGGTTCCAGTCAAGGGCAATTGTGGCTTTGCTTCATTACATTTAGGATGGATTTATTCCAAACTCCAGATACTCTGAAACTTTAAAACATACTTGATTTTTACCAAGGTAGATTATTAGAGAGAAATTAGAAGAAGATGCTAGAGATGATAGGACACATATTGAGAAAACCTGTTGATAGCATTACCAGACGATCTCTCTTTTAGAATCCCCAGGGTAAGGGAGATAGAGGAAGACCAAAGAACACATGGAGAAGAGAACTGGAGACAGACATAAAGGGGGATGAAGAAGACATGACCAGACCTTGAGCTGATGGCACAGGACATGAAGACTTGACTTATGTTTGTTGAAGTTCTATGCTCCTTTGGGAGTTGAAAGGTGAAAGATCTTCAGAGAGCTCAGTGTTTGTAAAGTAGATCTTTAAGGTTGTCTACCCCTGATCTATATTATCTGACATCCTGTTGTTGAGGAATAATCTGTTGCTTTCTTTCAAGGTACCACAAAGTCTAATGTTATCTAGTTCAGCATTGGAAGAACGAATTGAGAGTTTGAGATGTGGATGTATAGAAGATGTGGGTGCATCTAATGAAAAGAAAAAACAAATAAGGAGGTCCTAGAAAATCTAGGTATGAAAAGAGAACTAATGAGGGAGATCAAAGTTCGGCAGCTAAAATACTTTGGCCACATAAAAAGGCATAACACCTTGCAAAAGGCCATAATAGAACGGAGAGTTGAAGGCAAATGTGCAAGGGGAAGACATCAAGAGATGGACAGGAAAGAGTCTATCAGAGTGCACCACCAAGACAAGAGACGTTAGAGATCCATTACAGCCAACCTTCATTGTGGAGATGGCAGCTGATGATAATGATGAGTTCACCCAGCATACAGTTTTAAATAAGCTGATAGTTTTGAATCCATGAATCTGATATTGTTCTTGTCTCTAGGTAATTGTATTAACCTATTTTTCTTTTGTAACAGGAAATTCAAGTAACCATGTATCAAAACTGGCACAGTAACATTTTTGGTCAGCGGAAGTCTAAACTGGCAGCTTTGCAAAGACTTATGCATAAAAAAGTAAAAGTGGCCAGTGAAAGGCAAGAACATAATGCCAAAACTGCAAAGTTGGCTTCTAGATGCAAGAAAGGAAATGTTAATAAACCATCTTGTATGGTTTCCCCAGCAAAAATAGAATCAAGAAGGAAAATGATGAAAAAGCATTCAAATGACACATACAGATACTCTCAAATAAAAAATGATGCAATGGTGGGAAACAAGATAAACACCAAAGAGTGTTATTCAGAACGAAAAGAATTTAATACAACCTCATCATCAAAAGCTCGCAGTAAAAGCATAAACAGTTGCAATTGTAATTTCTATAGAAGTGTTACCATATCGTTCAGTGCAAAAAAGGGACGATATTAAATTTTGTTTCACGAAAAGCTGGACACTAATTTTTTAAAAGTAGGATGTTTTAAAAAATGTACAGTATAAATGACAGTGAAACTTATTTTGTTACATATCACCTGTAGTGTTAAGTCTGTTGATATATTTGTGATGATAAAAATATTCTTTAACAAAGCTGGATTTCTTTTTCATTACACATAAAAGCACATTGGTGCCTTCTGCACTATGCCCACTTCCACATAACATTATGTTACAGTTATCCCAAGTAGACACAACACATTTCTCTGAGGAAACCATATTTTGCAAGTGTTTTCATTAGATGTTCTGGAATTCATCATCTTAATTGTTCAGCATCTTAATTAAATTGTACGGTAAACCACCAACTTTTCCAGTCAAAATACAGAATGATTATTTAAAACATTTTTCCCAAGCCGATTGACTTGACATTTGAGTTGAAAATTCTTATTTTTGTGTTGTATCCGACTTCTCTTGATCTCCATATATTTCCCAATGCAATAAAATCTCCTCTTGCTTTTTGTAATCTTATTTTCAGATTACTGTCTGTGTCTCATTGTTCACATTAGTGGGATCTCCATAATAAACAACACTCTCCATAATAAACAACACTCTCCATAATAAACAACACTGTTTTCTTCCAGTGTTTCAATAAAATGTGTCAGTTGAGTGCTTTGTGGTCACTGAAATGACAATAGCGGTTCTTATGGTTCTGGCACATGCTAATTTGTTGGCAGTTTCTAAATTATGCAAAGCGTTTTGAAGTACTGACCATGATTTGAAACTACCGTGGTACCTCATTTTATGAAAATCAAAGTGGCCTTCTGGACCAGCAACTTTATTCTGTACGGTCTTACTTACTTAGTCGTTCCCCTTCTACCGTGAGGTGTAGAGGTTTGGAAGAGAGAGCGCCAGACTATCCTATCGGCTGTCTTCCTCCTGGCCTGGTTCCATGTCTAGTCCTCGGTCCTTCAAAGATTGTCTAATGTTGTCCTCCCAGAGGACTCTGGGTTGTCCTGGGGGTCTGGATCCCTGGCTCTTTGTTTCCCATGCTTGTCGTGGTAGCCGATCTTCTCCCATTCTGCAGACATGGCCAAACCATCTTAGTTGGGACTGTTCTGCTTGGGTCTGCAGGGAGTGGGATTTTAGGCCTTGACATATTGTCTGATTGCGGACCATGTCTCTTCTTGTTACTTCAACCACCTTCCTCAGATACCTCATTTCTGAGGTTTGCATCTAGCCTTTGTGGGTTGTAGTCATTGCCCATGACTCGCATCCATATGTCAAGACTGGGACATAGGTGGAGCAGTATACAGCCATCTTTGTTTTCTTACCAACCTCTCTCTTGCAGAGGAATCCTCAATTTATGGGCTGAAAAAGTCTCCCAGCTGCTGCTTTTCAAGTGGCCAACTCTTCTTTGATGCCTCCCTTTTGGTCTATAATATCTCCTTGTATTTAAAGTTGTCGACCTGCTCCAGGACTTGTTCTCCCAGCTTAATCTGATGTCTTCTTTCTTCTCGTGATATCACCATGGATTTTGTTTTATAGAGCTGCTTATGACCATTCCTCTCTTCTCCAGCTCTTCCTTCCAGACTTGCAGGGCAACATCATCAGCAAATGACAGCTCTGAAATACATACCTGGGTCATCTTCCAGTGCTCCACTGAATACTTTCTTGTTCTCTCCTTACATGCCTTGATGACATCGTCCATGAAAAGTATGAAAAGATAAGGTGACAAGATATCACCTTGTCTTACACCAGTGGTGGTCCTGAACTCTTCTGACTTATGGTTTGCTGTCTTCACATAATTTTTGCAAGGCTTGTAGCTGTATAGCATGAATCAGCGGTGCTGGAATGTTCTTCCTTGTCAAACAGTCCCAAAGTTTGCTCCAAGGGACCCTGTCAAACGCCTTTTCCAGATCTATGAAACAAAGATGGATCTCACTCACTATATGGTCTTCGCACACAAAACATTCTGCTGCTGAACCTTGCCAACCACTGGCAACACTAGGAAATATCTCTGTCATTTCATCTGCGAACACACACATTCATTTTGGGAGTTAGAGTAGGTTTGTGTAATAAATATATAATGTTAAATTAAAATATATAATGTTAAAGTTAAAATTATTTGTACAGTGCAATAGACAATGAGATTTTATTTGACTAAACCTAATACTATGTTATTAATCAAAGATTTTTATTTTTTCGTAACAGGTTGCAGTAAACATTCAGAGCGACAATTACAAAACCTGAGTTAAAATATGATAACTGACTATAAACAATCCAACAACATCTTACGTAATTGTTGATAATTATTTGCTCAATTCTGTGGGAAAGATGACTTTCATTCAGTCATGGGAGCTGAAATTTAAATGGGATATTTTCTAAATGGTTTCTTTCACCATTATTTAGTCTCACATAAAAGCTGGATATTTCAGCATTTTAAAACAATCTAGCCGGATGCACAGTTTAAACATGAAAAGCTGGACACTTTGTGCCAAAACTGGGCGTCTTGTAACCTATTCTGTAACTATTTATTTTATATGATGAAGTTACCAGCTCCAAGCACAACCTCTGTTAGTTGCCTTATATGACATGCCTGACAAACCCTGAGTTAGTTGCCTATGATAATGACATACCTAAACACAACAACTCTTGTTAGTTGCCTTGTATGACATACCTGACACAACCTCTGTTAGTTGCCTTGTATGACATTTGACACAACCTCTGTTAGTTGGCCTTGTATGGGACATTTCTGGACACAACCTCTGTTAGTTTTGCCTTATATAGACTCACCTGACAAACCTCTGTTATATTTGCTTGTAATGACATCTACCTGACACAGTTTACCTCATGTTAGTTGCCTTGTATGACATACCTGACACAACCTCTGTTAGTTGCCTTGTATGACATACCTGACACAACCTCTGTTAGTTGCCTTGTATGATGAATACCCTGACACAACCTCTGTTAGTTGCCTTATATGACATGCCTGACACAACCTCTGTTAGTTGCCTTGTATGACATGCCTGACACAACCTCTGTTAGTTGCCTTGTATGACATGCCTGACACAACCTCTGTTAGTTGCCTTGTATGACATGCCTGACACAACCTCTGTTAGTTGCCTTGTATGACATGCCTGACACAACCTCTGTTAGTTGCCTTGTATGACATACCTGACACAACCTCTGTTAGTTGCCTTGTATGACATACCTGACACAACCTCTGTTAGTTGCCTTGTATGACATACCTGACACAACCTCTGTTAGTTGCCTTGTATGACATGCCTGGCACAACCTCTGTTAGTTGCCTTGTATGACATGCCAACACAACCTCTGTTAGTTGCCATGTATGACATGCCTGACACAACGGTAGTCCTGTTATTTTTTTGTCTTTTTGTAAGCTGGGCTTACTCAGCTGCTCATCTTTGGAACATTCTTCGACATGACCTGAAAAACATGCACCGTCCTTATTCATCCAATCAAAGATTGTTCAAATACTTTATGAGTCCTGATTGTAAGCCACCCTCACTGATTATGTTTTGAATTATTATCTAATATTCTGTATAGAAGGTCTGAATGATCTAGTTTTTTATTTCAGTATACTCTATTTCTTACTGTAAATGTGTGCTGTTATACTTCTTTATAATGTTGCATTGTCCTTAAATTAATACTTTAGGTACCTTGGAGACTGTTTGAATAACAGTAATAAAATATGAGCGAGAGGAAGGGTAGAATGCAAGACAGGCCTGTGAGCCTGATTCTCAAACCTTAGAAAATTAAGTTCCTTCATATCTGTCTGTCTGTCTACCTGGTCTAACTGATTCTGCTCATGAGTTAGGGAAGGCAAGACAGTGTGGAAAGAAACTGGTTACACAACTCATAATGTTGGATCTCGCTTCATTCATTCATAACCCTCCACTCCCAAAGGAGCATAGGCCTTCAACAAACACATGCCAAGTCCTCCTGTCACATGCCATCATCTCAAGTTCTTTCCACGTTCTCCTCAACATTTTCACCTCTGTTTCTAGCTCTCTTCTCCATGTGCTTCTTGGTCTACCTCTGCCTCTCTTGCCATGGAGGTTCCAGAATAAGGACTGCCTTGCAATGCTATCAACAGGTTTCCTCAATGTGTGTCCTATCCATCGCCGTCGTCTTCTCATCTCTTGTTCCACTGGCACTTGTCTAGTTCTTGTCATCAGTTCCTCGTTGGTAACCGTGTCATACGATTTTAATCCCTCTATTCTACGCAAGCACCTATTTATGAAAGTCTGTAGCTTTTCAGTTGTTGTCTTTGTTGTTCTTCATGTCTCAGTATTTTCAACAACATGAAACATATACTGACATCCAAACAGTTATCTCACAAATTAAAACTGAGAATCAAACATAAAGTGTTATATATATTCTGCATTTCTGTATGGTGCAGAAACATGGACGATGAATAAGCATTTGGAAGAAAGAATTGAGGCTCTTGAAATGTGGATATTTAGAAGAATGGGGCGTATCTCATGGAAAGAGATGAAAACAAATAAGGAGGTCCTAGAAAATCTAGGTATGAAAAGAGAACTAATGAGTGAGGTCAAAGTTTGGCAGCTAAAATACTTTGGCCATATAAAAAGGCATAACACCTTGCAGAAGACCATAACAGAAGGGGGAGTTGAAAGCAAATGTGCAAGGGGAAGACAGCGCTATAAGTGGGAAGATAACATCAAGAGATGGACAGGAAAGAGTCTATCAGAGTGCACCACCAAGACAAGAGACAGAAGGCGTTGGAGATCCATTACAGCCAACCTTCATTGTGGAGATGGCAACTGATGATGATGATGATGTCTCAGAGCCATACAATAGGACAGACTTCACATTTGAGTTGAAGATTCTTATTTTTGTGTAGGATCTGATTTCTCTTGATCTCCATATATTTCCCAATGCAATGAAAGCTCCTCTTGCTTTTTGTATTCTTATTTTGATACCACTGTCTGTCCCTCCAACTTTGTCTATATTGCTGCCAAGATATGTGTACGATTCTACATTTTGTATTGGTGTTTCTTCAAGTTCATCCCTGTTATCATTACCTGCATTTATTCTCATTATTTTTGTATTTTCCCTGTCTATTTTCAGACCCAATTGCTGTGACCTCTCATCAAGTGTTTTCAATTTGTCCTGCATCTGATTACGGTTATGGGACGGAAGAGCCAAGTCATCAGCAAAATCCAGATCATCCAACTGCTTAGTCAGAGTCCACTGGATTCCATTTCTGTTGTGTGTTGTTGATGTTCTCATAACCCAGTCTATTGCTAGTAAGAAAAGAAATGGAGACAAGAGGCATCCCTGTCGCACTCCTGTTCTTATCCCAAACGGCTCTGTAAGCTGTCCTTCATGAAGAACTCTGCATGTCATGTCTTCATATGTTTTCTTTATTAAATTAATGATCTTCAGGGGAACTCCATAATGCCTCATCAATTTCCAAAGTGATTCTCTGTCTACACTGTCAAATGCCTTTTCTTAGTCCACAAATCTGATGTATAATGGTGAATTCCATTCCAGACTTTGTTCAGTTATTATTCTCAAAGTGGCTATCTGATCTGTAAAGGATCTGTTTTGTCGAAAACCTGCTTGTTCAACTCTCAGTTTCTGGATCTCGCTTAGCGAAGGCTTAACCAATTCACTCCCTGTGGCAGTATCTGCTATGGGACTCGAAGCCGCTCACCTGTGGTAAATCTTCTGCATACTAGAGATGGCTACTGTGTGTATGTGTCGAAACAATGCGTCGAAACAGCATCGTACCCGAACGACTCGATACACAGCCTTCTTGCGGTGTCGATACAGTGTCCTGTCTGTTTTGCAGAGACACATAGCCTGCTTCGTGTATCGGAACAGCAGTTTCAGTTCCCGTCTGCTTCGCTGTTTTGCAAAGAGGCACACTGTATTGTCTCACCTTTGTGGGCCTTGTAAAAATGTGTCAAGCGTGCGGTACATTAGGCGTTCATAGATAGTATGGAAAATCAAACAAGTCATAATTTTTTTTAAAAATAATTCCTCAGGACTGAAAGAGGCTTATTACTACTAGGTGTCTGCTCGGTTTGAGTTGAATCATTGTTGCTGACTGTACCTATTCTAGTTTTATATAATGTGTCATTATTACTGTTATTATTATTATTTTTTAAAATTATTTTCACATATACTTCAGCTATCATCATATCTCCGTTTTATTTCATCATAATGAAGACTTGTGTAAAAATATTGAATTGTGGTCACACGAAACGCCATAGATTTTCACACACGCCAGTACCGTGCAAGAAAAAACAGAGACATCGTCTCACACAGTACATGACTGTCTATTTGAGACTTCTTTCTACCTGATACGGGCAAAATGTGCCGATGTGTCGACACAGTGCGTTGACACAGGTTGAATAACTGAGCCGACTGTCTCGAAACAACGGACTGTCTCGATTTGCCCACCTCTACTGCATACGCTAACAACACGCAAAGTCCCTAGTCATTCAACTACAGATTGTTGGAATATTTCACAAGTTCTTATTATATGCCTCACAATCTGATTACATGTAAAATTAATGTCTAATTTACTGGATGGATGGTTTGGATTTTGTTGTCTTTTTTCATTACTTTTCTTGTTTTTTTTAAACAAACATAATTAAATTTGATTATCATTGGATGTTATAAATGTATTCTATTATTTTACTTTTATAATGTTGCATACTTAAATAATGTTCAAAGTACACGTGCACATGACAGGACAAAGTATGCAAGATGAGAGAGAGGAAGAGCAGAATGTTAGATGGGCGTGTGTGCCAGATTCTTAACCCATTGGAAATAAAGTCCGTTCGTTCGTTCTTCAGAGACCCCCTGGAACAACACAGGGATATGTGGTATTATATTAAAATTAACGTCCGACTGACAGAGTGGTTAAAGCACTGGTCTCTTGTGGTAAAAGTGCTGGGTTTGATTCATGGTATCGGCATGCTCCAGTCTACCCAGCTGTAAATGGGTACCTGACTTTGAGTTAGGTAAGGAAAAGGCAGCAAGGAAGGGAACTGGTCACCCCACCTCTCGATGCTGGACCTAGTATAGTGAAGTCTCTAACACTTCACTCCCCTACTGCAGTATCTGCCGTGGGACTACTTTTTTATATTAAAATTAATTATAGTAATCACTGGACCTCCGTGGAGCACCATGTGTATCTCCCTTAGTGAGAACCAGCAATCATGGTATTTAGAGGTATACAGTAAAAACCTTATATTTTGTAAATAGTTGATATATCAGTAAATAAGCAAGAAAATCTCTGAAGGCCACAGAGATGTGTTTTTATGGAACAGTGTTCAGAAAAACAAGGACAATTAAAAAAAACTAATGAGGATGTCTGAAAAAACAGGCAGTGCATAAAGATTTCTGTTACATTAAGAATTCCAATGGGCACTGTTACTATTTTAATAATGTAATATCTTCTTTTTTCACTAGAAGTGTAGAGTAATGCGTGTGTGTTTTTGGTTTTCTTCTGCGGTAATTAAAAAAATCGTGCCTTAAATTAAGAATTAAAAGTGATATTTTTTCTGTCATTTCTTATTGTCCTGTTTTTATTACCACAGGAATGTACAAAGCAACCAGGTCTTACCATGTTCAGTTCTTTGGTGTTGAGGCCGAGCGGAGCTGGATAAATGAATCCTCACTGCTGGAGTTTGAAGGTAGAGAGAAGTTTATGCACATTGTTCAGTATGGCCTTGAGAATCCAGAAAGAAATTGCAAAGCTCCGAGTGAGTTTAAAATCAGTACAGCTTGGTATCCAGCCTGGACTTTAGCTGTTGCTGAAGCTGAAGCTGCTTTTAAGTTGGACCAGGAGACTCGGATACGTCAGTATACATTTCAGTACATGATAGTTAAAGGTCAGGAACAGAAACCAGTTGATGAGCTGCTAAAAGTTATTTGGTACAGGGCAAACAGTTATCTGGAAGCAGATAAAGATAATTCAGATGATGATGCTGATGATGGTAGTTTGTATAACCAGATATTTAATACAAGGAGTGTCAGGCCTTTGTATGATTCTGATGATCTCTACAGCTCAGATGAGAGTTCCTCATCAGGTGACAAGCCCCACAAACGTCCAGTCAAGATTGTCGTAAGAGAGGGCCTTCTGGAAGTCTTTCTCAACAAACACGTGCCATTTGTTCAAAATGAGCACCCTGACTGGGACAGATCCCAGGTAGTGGAGTATTTGAGACAACAGTGGTCACTCATGTCCCACTTACAGAGGAGTCGATACACATCCAGGCACCAGAAACCTGTGTTTGTAGAGGTCAGAAAGCTCAGAAGATGTGTAAGAAATTTCTTGTTAACTGGTTATGTTTGTTATAACAGTTCTGACCATCATAAGAAAATTACTTGTGCATTAGTCATGTTTTTTGTACTAATTCTGTACCTCATAAGAAAATTGCTTGTGGATTAGTCAAGTTTTTATACTAATTCTGAAGAAATTTGCTTGTGCCTTAGTTAGGTTTTTCGACTAGTCCAGAACCTGGTAGGAAAGTAGTTTGTGCATTAGTCAAGTTTTATACTACAGTGTACACAATGTATAATGTTTTATACTGTAATGGTTGTTATAGCTGGGAGTTGTAGTGAGGATAAGCTTTCACTGCAGATAAATGCTTCTACAACATGCACCTCAAATAGCTGCCTCTGATAACCAAGCCCATCTCCCAGCCTTATGTGTGGCTCAGTTTGAGCCTGGAGGAACTGTTTCCATTGGTGAGAGAAGGGGCGAAGGCAAATCACTGGCGTCTTAAAGCCAGCAGCTTCAGGTAGACAGGGCTCATGATCCTTGGTTGGTAGCCAGTCTGAGAGAAGGTAGAACTCTGAATCTAAACCACCGCTGCCTAGCGGGAATATCCATTAACGAGAAAAGCTTCAGGAGTAAACCCTGAGGATAAATCCGGAGTTAGAGTCCCTAAGGCATTTCTAATGTTTATTTGACATTATTCTGGTAACTTCTGGTACCAAACTGTATTGGCTACTGCTGTTCCTTTGGATCTACCAAGAGATGAGGAATAGGCTGCTTGGGCAACAGCTTGATCTCCATACTGGAGAGGACAATCTTCTACTGGCAGATGGCAAAAGAACAGTTGGCCAACCACAGCTATGGTTCAAAGATGTGTGCAAGAGAGACATGAAGGCACTTGACATTAATCCAGCAACCTGGGAGGATGAAGCTGCTGATTGCATCAAGTGGCGATGCTCTGTATGGTGCCACCTCAGATTTGGCAAAAAGAAGCTCTCACGGCAAGCAATAGAGAGGAGAAAACATTAAAAGGAATATCAGGAAAAAAAAGCAGTTCAAGGCTATCATCTCAGGGGCACATTCCCAAGGTCAGTTATGACTGAAGGGGCTAATATTATTATTATTGTAGTACAGTAGTTCTGAACTTCATCAGAAACCATCTGGGCACCAGTCCTGCTTATTATACAAGCCCTAAACCTTATTAGATGTTGCTTTTGCACTAGTCATGAACCACATGAGATGTTACTTGTACACTAGTGTCAGTGTAAGAAAGAATCAAGTTTGCTGCTTTGAAAATCTTTCAACACATTCAGTAGATGTCAGTCCATGCTTCAGAAGGTCCAGAATGGATGGCTACAGGAGAAATGGAAAACATACAAAGAAGCCTTGAATCTTCAGGAACTGGTGAGGATCTACTGTTATGGTCATGCAGACGTATGTGGCAGTGAGAGAGCAGACAGACTAGCTTCGAGAGCACCCATAGTGGATATGGATAAGGGAGAGATACTAAAGACAGTTGATGATCACCTGTTAGAGAATGACACTGCAATAGATGAAACAACAAGGTTAAGACTAGCAGGGATGGACGTATGAGAGGATGCATCCGTTGTATATACAACCAGCACGCTATAGAAACAATTAGTATTAATACTCTTTGATTGTTGCTGAGGGATAATGAGCACCTATGGGTTTGCCCAGAATGCATTGATGTCAATTCTGATTAAAAAAAACAACAGATGTCACTCAGTTCAGCGGGAATGCAGTTGCAGAACCTCAGGACACGTTTGTCATTAGCTGGAATATAACTCGTGGCAGACCTTCAGATTACGCAGAATGAAGAGAATTGGAATAGCATGACAAGATCACCATTATGGAAGTTAGCAAAGAATTGGGCATGGAGGCATATCTGGAGTCATCCTTATATGACCACCATCTATGCACAGTGCTATAGTATACATATGTGAAAGTGAACTTCTGTGACCTCATTGACTCTTGAAATCATCCACACAATTCCAATGAATCCCCCTATGGTGAAACTTGTTGAGAACCTAGCATTGCACACTAAGCTTGGAGAAGTCACTGTAGCCCCAGACGTGATTCTTTGGCTTTCACCTGGTTGACTGCATGTAGGAGGATCTCACTATGGACTCAGTGATTAGTAGGGGGAGCAGAGAAGTGGCTCTGTGTAGGGCGTGACAATTCCTTGGGAGAGCCCAGAACCAGAGCACAGTATTTTAGCTCTGCATAGTTGAAGAGTCCCCTAGTATGGCAGGGAATGCACAATATGCCACACGCTTCTTACTCATAGCTTAGGATCAGATGTGATGATCCTTTAAATGCAAGCCAAGCTGGAAAAACTGGAGCACATGACTTCAACTCAGCACTATTTAGAATAGCAGAGAAGCCACAGGAAAAGCCTAGATCTACAGTGTGGTATTGGCTGCAAAAGAGTGAGAATCTCAGCAGCCCATGTAAACAACAACAATGAATGAAACAAGATGTAAGACACGGACATTGGATAAGACTTACTCAGTCGTTCCCCTTCTACCGTGAGGTGTAGAGGTTTGGAAGAGAGAGCGCCAGACTATCCTATCGGCTGTCTTCCTCCTGGCCTGGTTCCATTGTAGTCCTCGGTCCTTCAAAGATTGTCTAATGTTGTCCTTCCAGCGGACTCTGGGTCATCCTGGGGGTCTGGATCCCTGGCTCTTTGTTTCCCATGCTTGTCGTGGTAGCCTATCTTCTCCCATTGATAACATTAAGGTACAGTCCTTGTTCTAGAATTCACAGTGTAATCCCCAGTGGTAGAGTGAACAACACATAGCAGAGAACTGGAGATATGAATGACAGGGATGAGGAATACTTAGAAAGATCTTGAGCTGATGGCACAGGACAGGAAGACTTGTCTTGAGTTTGTTGAAGTTATATGCTACTTGGGTAACTGAAGGGGTGATGGTGATGATGATGGTAATTTTTAATCGGAACTCAGGAAAAAAAAAATTATAACATAACAGGAGCTTGGGTGGCATAACTTGGCCAGGACTGTCATTAAAGTAAATCTATAATATTTAATGGCAAATAAAAAAAACAGGTAGGCAGGCTACATAACTTGGCCAGGAATGTCATTAAAATATTCCCTTAATATTTAATGGCAAATCAGAAAGCAAAAAAACCTAACAGGTACAGTAGCTACATAACATAGCCAAAAATTTCATTAACTCTTTGACTCCACAGCAACGCTCTGAGCGTTGCAAAATTCAACACGCCGTGCCCCAGCAACGCTCAGAGCGTGGTTTTTAGTTTATCACGAATAAACCCTAAAAATCGTCCGCTTAATGCAGTTCATATATTAAAACTCGTAGAATGACTTCCGCTACTATTTAAACAACTAATTTGACTTTAGTTAATCAGCACATGTGTGTGTTTTGATGTTATTATCACAATTTTTGTGAAGATTCGCGTGTTTACGTTTTTCGTTGTTTTTGCTAGAGAAATATGTCACGCTTTATATTTACATTTTCTAAGTCTCCTAAGCAAATAATTGTGTCAAACTACTTTGAAACATTGCTGACATTGATGATGATTGTTTGGTAGTCACAGTTTGTTGTCAAAATACGGAATATATGCAGAAAAGCTAGACACACTAGATTTAGTTGATGAGTGGGCGTAGTCATATTCTGGCCGATCAAAAAAGCAACAAACTAGACCTACCGTAACATCTAATCACTAGTTTCTTGGTAGAAGATGAAGCTATGGAATACTATTAAAACATTAACAAGAGTAAAAAAGTATTTATATGACGTTAATCTTATTTATTTGTTTGAAAATTACGTAATGCACAATTGCATAATTTATTTTTTTCTTACAAAGAACCACGGACAAACTGGTGCGAATAACACTAAATCTACTAATTTTGGCCATAAGCATGTTTTATTTACTTTGTATATGGATTAACTTGACGTTTGAAGACTAAAAAGAAAGTTTTATTGTCTACGACAGTAATTTGTCTTTGGTAAGATCGTATTCTACAGTCAACTTTTTAGCGTTTTTCAATTTTACATGCAAAATGATTAAATTATACCGAACACACTTGTGTTAATACTACCACAGACATTATATATTTGAATTCTCTATCCATTTCCCTACAGTTTGGTATATAATAAGTACATGTTCAAAGGAAAATTCAAAAACAAATTTAGACTGAAAGATGAACACTTCACTCTATAAAATTCTGCCCACAAAAAAAGTCTGGCACAGCGTGCAATATAACTCTGGAATGAATGAGTTAAAATCTTGTCCAGTCACGGTGTACTTTCACAGCAATGTGATGGCGCCATTTGGTTAGTCCTAGGTTCGATTCCTGGTAAGCCTATCACTTATATTTTCTTTTCTGTTGTCTGGTATCATCTTTTATGTCCATCAAATGCCTGTTAATTACCTTTATTTATTTACATTAACATCTTGAAATAATATCTAATAGAAGGCAGGAAATAAACCTTTGTTGTATCATTCAGGTGCCACAAAGCAACAGTGATATTGAAGATGTGGATCCCCACAAACTCGACTTGCAGATTCTGAAACTGTCCAGAAAATGCTGTTTTGCCAAGCCTGCCACATTGTGTCTTGTTTGTAAAGGCCAGGGTCCAGACCTTGTTAGCTGCAAAGGGCCTTGTGGCAGATATCTTCATTTGGAGTGTGTACAGGACAAGAAAAGTGATAGCTTCATGTGTCAGGAGTGCTATTCTGGTTCGTTTGTTAGATAAATCATTATCATTTGTTTTTTAAAGTTCATAATCATCTTCAGAGTTTATATTTTGTCATCTATTTTACAGTTCATTATCATCATTTCTGTATAATCATCAGTATCATCACCTCCAACATCAGAATTTTGCATTTTATTTATTACAAGGTTTTTAAAAACAAAGGGAAATACATTTGCTGAGTCAGTTTTACAATTAATCATCATCATCATCATCTGCCATTCCCATTGTAAGAACAGAAGTGAGACACAGGTGCTTCTTGTCTCCATTTCTTTTCTTACTAGCAATAGATTGGGTTATGAAAACATCAACATCACGCAGCAGAAATAGAATCCAATGGAATCTGACTAAACAGCTTGATGATCTGGATTTTGCAGATGACTTGGCTCTTCTGTCCCATAACCATAATCAGATGCAAGAGAAAATGAAAATTCTCGATGAGAGATCACAACAAGTGGGCAAAAAAATACACAAGGACAAGACAAAGATTATGAGAATAAATGCAAGAAATGATAAAAAGGTTGAACTTGAAGAAATACCACTAAATGATGTAGAATTGTACACTTATCTTGGCAGTAATATAGACAGAGTTGGAGGGACAGACAATGATATGAAAATAAGAAATTAAAAAGTGTGAGGAGCTTTCATTGCATAGGGAAACATATGGAGAACAAGAGAAATCAAGTACGGTACAACATGAAAATAAGAATCTTCAACTCAAATGTGAAGTCAGTCCTATTGTATGGCTCTGAGACATGGAGAGCAACAAAAACAACAACCAAAAAGCTACAGACTTTTATAAATGGGTGCTTGCATAGAATAGAAGGACTGAAATGGTATGACAAAGTCACAAATGTGGAATTGATGACAAGAACCAGACAAGTGAAAGTGGAACTAGAGTTGAGAAGAAGACGCTGGCGATGGATAGGACACACATTGAGGAAACCTGTGGATAGCATTACAAGGCAGTCCTTGTTCTGGAGTCCACAGGGAAAGAGAGGCAGAGGTAGACCAAAAAACACATGGAGAAGAGAACTGGATACAGAGGTAAAAATAATGAGGAAAACATGGAAAGAACTTGAGATGGCACAGGACAGGAAGACTTGGCATGTGTTTATTGAAGGCCTATGCTCCTCAGGGAGCGAAAGATTAATTATCTACCATCTCCACAACGAAGGTTGGCTGTAATAGATCTCCAACGTCTTCTGTCTCTTGTCTTGGTGGTACACTCTGATAGACTCTTTCCTGTCCATCTCTTGATGTTATCTTCCCATTTATGGTGGTCCTTCCTCTTGCACATTTGCCTTCATCTCTGCCTTCTATTTTGGTCTTCTACAAGGTTTGTCTTTTTAAATGGCCAAAATATATTAGCTGTCTAATTGTGATCTCCTTCATTAATTCTCTTATCATACCTAATACCTCTTTATTTGTTTTCTTCTCTTTCCATCAGATGTGCCTCATTCTTCTGTATATCCATGTCTCAAGGGCCTCAATTCTTCCTTCTAACTGCTTGTTCATTGTCCATGTTTCTACACCATACAGTAATGAAGAATGTATTTAACACCTGATGATTCTCAGTTTGAATGTGTTAATTGTTTAGATGTTTGTCTCATGTTGTTGAATGTAGCTTTAGCCATTCCTATTCTCTTCTTAATTTCTTTTTCTTATCTCCCTTCTACGTATTATAAATGAATGCTATTATTTTACCTTCATTATAATGCATGCCTAAATAATGCCCAAAATACATGTGCGATTGAAAGGATACAGTATGCAAGATGACAGAGAGTGGAAAGGCAGAATGTTAGACAGACCTGCATTCCCAATTCTTAACCCTTTGAAAATAAAGTTTGTTCATTCGTTCTTCTGTTATTACATATATTTGCTGCCATGCTGTCTAACGTTACGCATGGCAGTAGTGACGGCGTACACATCAGATACAGGACAGATGGGAAGCTGTTTAATTTGAGACGATTACAGTCCTTTACAAAGGTGAATGAAACAATGATCTCTGACCTTGTCTTTGCGGACGACTGTGCCCTCAACACCTGCACAGAACTAGACATGCAGAACAATATGAGGAGGCTTTCTGTAGCGTGTGATGACTTTGGTCTTAACATCAATACGAAGAAATCTGAAGTAATGTTGCAACCTGCTCCTGGGAAACCTTGCTGTGAACCAAATATCACAGTAAAGAGCCAACGTCTCCAAGTGGTGGACAGCTTCACTTATCTAGGCAGTACCCTTACCAAAGATGCGAATATCGACGCTGAGGTCAACAACAGAATTGCAAAGGCAAGTGCAGCTTTTGGAAGATTAAGAGTAAATGTCTGGGATCGACAAGGAATTAGTGCCGCCACCAAGATAAAAGTATATCATGCAATAGTGCTCGCTACCCTCCTGTATGCCTGTGAAACATGGACAGTGTATAGCAGACACGCCAAGAAGCTTAATCATTTCCACATGAGCTGTCGTTGCAGGATACTCAGGATCAAGTGGCATGACAGAGTATCTAATTCTGAGGTCCTCAACAGAGCACATATCTCAAGCATTTACACATTGCTGCAGAGGGCCTAAATTAGATGGGCCGGACATGTTGTTCGCATGCCCAAAAAACGCCTTCCAAAGCAGTTGATGTACAGCGAACTCTCTATGGGTAAGCGAACAGTAGGGGGACAAAAGAAACGCTTCAAAGACACACTGAAAGCATCGTTGAGCAGCTTCAAAATTGATGTCTCCTCCTGGGAGACTATCGCACATGATCGCTCTGCCTGGCGGACAAACGTTACTCAAGGCGCTCGCATTGCAGAACAGAATTTAGCTGATAAGGCAGAAGGCAAGCGTGCTGCAAGAAAAGTCAGAATGCGCACCAACACTACTATCGACTCTAACCATGTGTGCCCTGTATGTGGCATGGCCTGTAGGGCCAAAATAGGACTAATTAGCCACATGAGATCACGGCACAGAGGTCTCACAATTCAAGTCTGAAGCTGTCGCCATCTTCGTTTGCGATGGGCAACTATTATTATTATTATTATTACATGACCAAGATTTGAGAAACTATTGACTTGTTCCAGAATTTTCCTATTATTCTTATCTTTAATGTTCGCTTATTGTCAGTTTTGCTAATTATCATAGTTTTAATTTTCCTAAATGTTATCGTCCAATCCATATTCGTGACTTAAGCTACTTACTTGCTTCACTAGTTCTTGTAAGTCCTGTTCATTTTCAGCTTAAAAAAACTGTATGTTCTGCATATCTAAGGTTGTTTATTGATTTTCCACCGATGTTCAGTCCTGGCATTTCTTATGTATGATGTATGTCTGAAAATGTACTGTGTGAAGGTATTAAATAGACAGGGGGACAGTGTGCAACCTTGTCTGACACCTCTTTTTATGTTTATATCTGGTGAGGAATGTCACAGAACATAGATAGTTTAATAGGAAAAAAAACTGAACACTGCAAACATGTGGAAAAAATAGATGAACAAAACAATAACAGATAAGATGAGCAACCCAGAAAGATGAAGGTAAAATATAAACAACACAGGTAACATTAGGGAAAATTACAGTTAAAAAGGAAGTAAAAATTCAGAAGAAGAAAGACAGAAATAGTGCAAAAAATCAAACAAATAAACAAAAAACCTGCAAAAGATAGAATAATAAACAATATAATAAGATGGAAGAAAAAGCCTGGAATGAGATAACAATTACAAAATCACCAGTGTCAAAGATCTTCACATGTGGAAGTAGAAAGGGTGAAATATGATTATTATTATTTAATACATGGGGGCTGGCTACCTCATTATGTCAAACAGTGTTACAGAAACCATTGCTGTGAAAGTACATGAATAGTTTGATGCAGGCTCCCTGCAAGAGTACTGGTTGCTGTAATGACCCTATGAACTACAGGGAGAACAAAGGGAAATTAATCTTATTTATAAATGGACTTTTGACTGCTCTGTTACGAGTTATCACCCTTTTTTTTCCTTGTGCCAGGTAGTGAAAGGTACATGTCTTTTCCAGTTACATTGTATCTCCATGCAGGGTGTTGGTGATGGAGGGGTTTGGTGGTAGATGTTGCTTCTGCAGGTCTGCTAGTGATTTTTTTATAAATGGAAAACACTGAGGAATAAGAGTTTTATATTGAACTTCAGGTGTAGCAGATATCCTGTCATCCAATTTCAAAATCTTATGTATGTGTGTGTGCATTTAAACAAAGGTAAATACAGTTCCATAGCAGATACCCATTCATAGCTGGGTAGACTGGAGCATGATGCTTACAGGTTTCTATCTTACTTAGTCGTTCCTCGTCTACTGTAAGGTGTAAAGGTTTGGGAGAGAGAGCACCATACTATCCTATCGGCTGCCTTCCTCCTAGCCTGGTTCCATTCTAGTCCTCAGTTCTTCAGAGATTGTCTAATGTTGTCCTCCCAGTGGACTCTGGGTCATCCTGGAGGTCTGGATCCATGGTTTTTGTTTTGGAGCTGCTGATGACCATCCCTCTTTTCTCCAGCTCTTCCTTCCAGACTTGCAGGTTGGATTGAAGATGTGCCTCTGATTTCACGTTTTGACCTCGTTAGCCAATTGGATGCTCATATATATATAGATATATATGTACATATTTATGTACATATATAGAGGTAGAAGATGAGCGACTAATTGAGTAAGTAATCCATCACTGATTAAACGGATCATATTTGGCCGATAAATTTTTTTAAATGTTAAAATTTATTAATATGTCAACAGACGCCTCAGTGTGTTTTGCCTGCAAGAAATCAGGCTCAGATCTGGTTCAATGCTGTCATGTGACATGTGAGAAGTACTACCATGAAATATGTGCTGGGCAGTTGAGGCTGACCACCATGGATGATGCTGGCTTTATCTGTCCTCTCCACACGTGTGCAACATGTGCAGCAGAGGGCACACCTGTGGCCAAAGAAGGTATGGCATCATCGGCTTCTACTTGTCCTTCTAATTCAGTTTCAGTTGGGCATTGTTACAACATAAATGTTATAGGTGTAAGGGTAGGACTTCTTTCTAGATATCCTCATTATTATTTTTTTGTTTTTTAGCTGTCCATGGTATTTTTAGGCAGTGGCCACATCCCGGGCAACAGTCTTGGCTGACTGGCTAAACTACATGGGTGGAGTAGGAGCAATCTTACTCAAGGGAATGTCCATCCTTAGTACACAAAGACTGAGATGGTGAGTGAGGCAGAGGAATCTGAGAAGATCAACGGCTCGCAAAGCGAAACAGCAAAGTTTGTGGCGCACTAGAGGCGTGTCGGACATAGAAAAAGACAATGGCTAGCCACCGTGGAAGAGATTGGGGCCTTACCACGTACTTCCTGCAGAACGTAATGGGATCACAACAACAAGATAAGAACCGATATGTAGAGAACTCTTTGTCCCCTGGGGAAGAATCTACTGTACAAATTAACAGGGAAGAGGCAACTCCTCTAATGAGTAAGGAAGTACATAATGACGAGTGTTCCTTAAATTCTGTTGAAAGGGAGCATTCTGAGAAAGACCACCTAAAAACTAGTAGGAGAAGCCTAAAAATAGGAACATGGAATGTTAGAACTCTAAACGGAGAAGGAAAGCTTGACAATCTTATATTAGAGGCAACAGACATGAAACTCGATATAACACACTTATACACTCAGGAGGAGAAAAACATGAAAGAGGGGTAGGAATATTGATAAAGAAGGAGTTAGAAAAATACGTATGTGGATACTGGACACACAATGACAGAATGATGTTACTAAAGATGAGAGCAAAGCCATTCGACATATCAATCTTACAAACTTATGCACCAACTAAAGATCACAGCGAGGAAGAAATAGAAGAATACTATGAAGAGCTACAAAACACACTTAAACCAGTCAAATCTACAGATGTGTTGATAGTAATGGGTGATATGAATGCAAAAGTAGGAAAAGGAAAATACAAGAAAATAGGACAGTATGGATTAGGGACAAGAAATGATAGAGGAGACAGACTTATCTAGTTCTGTGAAGAAAACCAGCTGGTCATATATAACACCTTTTTTGAACACCCTAGGAAATTATACACATGGAAAAGCCCAGGAGATGTAACACGAAATCAAATCGACTATATCATGATAAAACATAGATTTAAGAACAGTTTCACAAGTGCAAAGACACATCCTGGCGCCGACATAAATTCAGATCACAATCCAGTCATCATCAAAGTAAATATAAAGCTGAAAAGAGCAGGAAACAGAAGACAGGAGGAACCCCAGATAGAAATATCAGCGCTGAAACAACCAGATATAAAACAGAAGTATTTAATTGACGTCAAAAATAAATATCAACAGTTATTGACAGAAAGCATGGAGCAGTATAGAAGAGAAAACCCAGAAGAAAAAGCAACCGCAAAATGGGAATGCTTAAAAACAAGCATACAATCAGCAAATGCAAATTTACCTAAAAAGGAGTCTAAAAAAAATCAAATTTGGATGACAGATGACATCTTGAATAAAATGGCAGAAAGAAAGAAAGCAAAAAACACTCCAGAATATAAAACAATAGACAATGAAACACTTCATTAATTCACTTCGGTCTTCTATTACCACCTCATTCAGCCTCTTACCACCTGATATATCTCGCACTGCAATTGATTTTGCATTTGCTACATTCAAGAAAACTAGATTCACTTGCCATCTCCACTTTATCCGCACCTGCCTCCGCCTTAAAGTTCTCCCTCATGGCTTCACTTCTCACTTCAACCCCTCTGCTGGCCATATTCACCCTCGTGAACATCGCCTCTTACAGCGCATCGAGACCACATGTGGGTTCCAGCGTATGCGAGCTGTTGCAGCTATCCATTCCCGCCTCCTGGCAGATATCAGTGCTCAGCAGTCTCAGCTTCTACTTTGCTTATGTAGTCTCACCTCCAGCTACTTTCCTGCCTTCCCCATTATACGCATTATTATCCATACCCTCAACCGGCAATTGTATGATTTTTTATCCGCCCAGAAAAAGGACAAACTTTCCCGCCTCTGTCCTACCCCTGAGACTGTCCCTGCCTCCTCTACTCCATCTCGTTCCCAGGTTGTTTGTATTCCCTCTGATCTTGCCCTCTCTGAGGGAGAGCTTTCAGTCCTCAGTAAGGGCTTGCACTTTGTCCCTCTCCAACCATCCTCTGATCAGTACAATCTCCTCCAAGATGTCCATCGGTTTCATTGCCGTCTGCGACTTCAGCTCCATTTCCGCAACAGTGATGGTCCTCAGAGATCGCAGGCTGAATCAGATGATGCCTTTGCACGCTTTGCTCCTCCCAAGAATAAACATTTTACACCCTCTCCTGGGGCTTCCCACGCTCTGGATTTATATATTCAGAATACCCTCCACGACATTCAGCAGCTCCAACCTCAACGCCTGCGTTATTCAAACCTTTCTTCTGATGAGTCTCATGCCCTTACTAAGCTCCGCCGCAGAGATGACATTGTTATCAAACCGGCTGACAAAGGAGGTGCCATTGTGGTATGGCGCAAGGACCTGTACCTCAAAGAAGGTAATAAGCAGCTCACCAACAGCTCCTTCTACCAGCGCCGTGACAATGATGCGACAGTCCTCAACAATCGTCTGGTCCATGACACCATCTAAAGTCTTATCGCCAACAAGTCCTTACCTTCTAGCGCTTCTCATCTCCGTATTGACAATAGTGGTCTGGGTAAGCCTGTGTTTTATATGCTTCCCAAAATTCATAAACCCTCCAACCCTGGGAGACCCATTGTCTCTGCGTGTGCCTGCCCTACCGTACGTATATCAGACTTCCTCGACGGCATCTTCCAGCCTATTGTAGAGCAGCTTCCTTCCTTCTTAAAGGACACAAACCATGCTCTTACTACTTTTTCCTCTATTCAGCTTTCTCCAGACCGTACCTACCGTTTATTTCTGTTAGATGTTTGCTCACTTTACACTTCCATTCCTCACTCTGATGGTCTCCGAGCTCTCCAGTTTTTCCTGGACCAGCGCACGCACCCCTCTATCGCTACAGAGACTCTCCTGCGCCTTGCAGAACTGGTCCTTCGACTCAATTCCTTTGAGTTCAATGGACAGTTCTTTGACCAAATAAGTGGAGTTGCCATGGGCACCAAGATGGGTCCCAGTTATGCCTGCCTCTTCATGGGCTACCTGGAGTATCAGGTGTGGCAGCAGTATCCTGGACCTTTTCCATTGATGTATCATAGATACATCGATGATGGCATAGGTCTCACCGATATGCCAGAGGTTGACCTATCTAGGTTCATTAATTTCATTAACAACTTCCACCCTGCGATCCAATTCACCTCTCACATCTCCACTGTCTCTGTTAATTTCCTTGACATTGTTGTCACTATCACTCCGCCCCACCTCACCACTTCGGTGTACTACAAACCCACCGATGCACACAGTTACCTCCTTTATACTTCCTCTCATCCTCCGGCTTGTCGGGACTCCTTGCCTTTCTCACAACTTCTCCGCCTCCGTCGGTTATGCCAGGATGATGACAACTTTCTATGCCGAGCACAAGAAATGTTGGACTTCTTCCGTAACAGACAGTATCCAGAAGATGTTCTTACCTCTGCCTTAGAACGTGTTCTCCCTATCTCACGTGTAGAGGCCCTCAAACCCCGCCAAAAAACCTCCTCTGATAGAGTCAAGTTAATAATGACCTATCACCCTCACAGCACTGCTGTCAAAAGGATCCTGTTTCGCCACCTACCTCTCCTCCAAGCTGACCCAGTGGCGCGGGAAGCATTTAGTGAGCCACCCTTGCTGGCATATAGACGGGACAAAAATTTGAGGGACCTCCTAGTCCACAGCCGTCTGAAAACCGTCAACGATGGCCACTTTGGAACCAAGCCATGTAACCGTACACGATGTAAGACATGTCAGTATGTAATCGAAACACGTTCAGTCTCGTTCCCTAATGCCAAGTTCACCATCACCCATGGCTTCACATGTGAGTCACGCAACGTCATTTATGCTATTATATGCAAACGTTGCACCATTACGTACATCGGCCAAACGGGCACACGACTGGGCGACCGATTCTGCAGACACCTCTATGACATCTCTCAGTTTAATTCCACACCTGTGGCCATCCACTTCAATGGCCCCGACCACCACGGTGCCACTGACATCCAGGTGACAGCCATCAGATACTGTTCCTCGGACGCCAACAGTCGGTTTCGCCAGGAACAACGCCTCATCCATCTTATGGGTTGCCTCAAACCACACGGTTTGAATACCCAACATTCTTTTGTCTGAGACGCCTTTCTCTATCGAGTCCCTGTTGTATTATGACTTTCTACTTTGATGCGATCACCCTTTTTTTTTTTTTTTTTTTTTTTAAATTACCATTTTTTTAAATTTAATAATTTTATTTATTTTTTTTTTTTTTTTTTTTTTTTTTTTTTTTTTAATTTGTTTTTTTTTTTTTTTTTTTTTTTTTTTTTTTTTTTTTTTTTTTATTTTTTTTCTTTTTTTTTTTTAAATTATTTTTTCCTTTATTATTTTTTATTTTATTTATTTCTTTATTTAGTTTTTATTTTTATTTATTTATTTATTTGTTTTAAATTTATTTATTATTATTATTTATTTATTTATATTTTATTTATTTATTTATTTATTTTATTTATTATTTATTGATTACTTTTTTCTCACTCTTTTCCAGTCCTTGTTTTTATTATTTCTTATCTTTATGTACTGTCAACTTCCTCTTTCCGGTTTAGTGGCAGCCATCCTGCTTTGCTTCACATGTGACTGGACTTAATATTAAGGGAGTTTTTTTTCTCTTATTTTTATAGTTTCATGTTCTCTACTTAATTCTCATTTTCTTTCTCTCCTGTTTCTTGTTTGTCTGTCCCTGACGAAGGCCTTGTGGCCGCAACGTAGGTTTTTCTTGTCCTTCTCCTTGTAAGACGTATTACTATTTGTGTGTGTGTGTGTTTTTATTTTATTTTTTTTTATTTTTTTTCAACTGTTTTACCCCGTCTTACGGCAGTTCTCCTCATATACTTATATAGACAATGACATACGTACTATGTGTAGAGAAGCAAAAGAACGGTGGATAGAAACAAAATGCAAGGAAATAGAAGACTTGGAAGCAAAGCACATGACAAGAGATATGCATGAAGAAATAAAGAAATTATCAAATCGGTCACGGTTTGCACAAGGAGGAAGCTGTATCAAGAACAAAAATGGTGTAATATTACTTGATGAGAAAGACATATCAAACAGATGGGCAGAATACGTAAAAGAACTATTCGAGGACAACAGCGGTAAAAAACCATCACCAGATTCTAATGAAGGCCCAAACATTCTCAGATCAGAAGTAGAGATTGCCATACATATGATACAAAAAGGAAAATCAGCAGGCATTGATAACATAAAAATTGAAATGATAGAAGCTCTGGAGAGCTTTGGTATAGATACTGTGGTGTCTGCCCATGCACACCACATGTTGGATTTATTGAGTTTGAGTTAGTGCTGATAAATGCGGCACTATTTGGGATATTGAAAATAAGGCGCACCGGAAAATGACAAAGAGTTGTTTATAATGTGTATGGCCAAGGTGTTAAGAAAAAACCTTGAGCTTTGTGGCCGCTGTGTTTTCTTGTAAGTTCCATTGGGAACATATTGCGAAGTGTTCACCTTTCTAAATGGATGTGGTTTGTACAAGAGGAGGAATACTCTTGGCATATGATTAATACTGTATTGATGAGGTTTGGTAATTAAGGATTAATCTTGACGAACGCTTCTGTATGCTACAAGGAATATACGTTATTAAAGGATGTTGAGTTCGTTAAAAAGGAAGACTGTTTTAGTTCGTCATTGGTGATTGGGTCAGTTAAAGAACCCACATGTATGTTGTTGAGTATGGAATAAAACTATAATCGTTGGGTCACCCTGGACGTAACAGAATAACGAGCATTATTATGAAACAACAGCAGGAGTAATCAAATATACATTAACATAATCAACATGTACTTGAACTGTGGACAGGGGTAGCAATTTATCTGAAATAATAAAAACGAACCCACAATATATTCAAACAGCGCCCCACCACAGATATGGGAGGCTGTCGTCCGTTGGATTTGAAGGACATTTGAAGGTTGCTCAAGTTATTGGCAGACAGAGTCCTTTGTTGGGACAATATCGGGAAGTTTGATCAATCTACCGCTGTTCAACAATGAACATTTTATGCAGAGACAGCTGTTGGAATGCAACTTTGTGCAGACATGAAATTTACAATATTCGTATACTAGGTCATGCCCAGACCTGGTACCTTACTTGAGGATCAGAAAAAAACATTATATCCATGACGAAATCGTTCACGCTTATTTACCATGAGAGGGATGCTATACCAATCTGACGAATATCTTCACGGGAGAAATATGAATCTGGGATTTTACGAGGAGGTCGTTTCGCTGGACAAGTGGACTCGGAAGTACTAGATCAAACCATTAGGACATTGATAAGGTCACCTCATCAGTTTATTCGGTCACTCGTTGGAAATTAACATTTCGTCTCTATCATTATATATTGACACTATCTCTGCAATGTGTCTCACACGAGTGAAGGTCGGACATTTTCGACGTTGAATTCATGTCCAAGAGTCCTAGTTAACTGAATAATTAGTGAACGATTCAATGTGATATTGCGTAGAACGATGCATTGGAGTTACATCGTGGAGTGGATACTCATGGTCGATTCAGATAATTGATGTTTTTGTAACGTCATGGTTGTTGGTCCTATCATTGTTGGGCAAATCTCGCTTCTTTTGTGTTATATGTTTCTTTTCTTTGTCTCTTGCGGGCGACTGTTTAGGAGGCATTTTACGTTTCAGTGTCGTATTTCTATAGGTTGATTGCATTAATTTCTTTCAGGGATTCAGCATTTAGTGCTGTCGTGATTACCGCTCTGTTTGAAATTAAGGCTTTCATGCGTGTTAGCTGTGCTGTGATTTGTCGTATTTTTTTAAAATTTCAATTTTGTTTGGAAATTTAGTCTGGCGTGGGTCTTTCCTGGCTATCTTTTGTAAAATTTACATTAATGGTAAAAGTGATTTGTCGTTTTGTCTCGTTTATTACTGGTGGAAACTTTAATTTTTTTTGTCTTAGAATTTTTGACTATTTACAATTTTGTCGTTTCCTTATTTTGTTTCCATCCATGTCTTTCGTTATTCATGGCATGTGATAATTTTCCTTTGCAGCATACATATGATTCATTATTTATTGATCAACTATAATACAATAATATTGCTTGTTATATATCCTACGATTCTTGTGGATAACAAGAAGCATAATCATACACGATAATTATATCACGTCTAAGTGAGTTGTGCAGGTGATATAGTTATATATATATATATATATATTCACATTGTGACTACACCAATCAGACACACTATCCCATAGTGTGATGGACTAAGTAAGGCAGAGGATAACATAGATATTGATTTATTGTTTATAAAAGTTATACTTCTTAGTATACTATGGCGACTCTTGACTATTTTATTAAACCGCTGCGGAACGAGAGAAAATGGAACATGAAAAGGCAATTCGTTTAGCTGAAATTGCTGCCGAGGAGGCAAAATTTGAAAGGGAGAAAGCTTTTGAGGTTGAGAAACTTCGTTTTCAACAACATCATGTTTCCCATGATTCTGATAGTAATGGTTCATCGAAGAAGGCAATCACAACCCTTAATTTTAATTTAAGACTACCACCCTTTTCTCCTCCTCACGACGATATAAGTTTTTATTTATTAAGATTTCAGGAAAGAGTCTCTTGCTTAAATATTGATAAAGATTCGTGGTCTGGTGTTTTTTCGGGTCTCCTCACAGGTGATGCAGTTGGGGTCTATCTGGGTATAGACCAAGATAAAAGACATGATTTTCAGGTCGTAAAGGCAGCATTTATACGCAGATATGGTCTGGATCAGGAAGGCTATAGACAAAAGTTTCGATCCATGTTGCCGGTAGAGGGTAAAAATTTTGAGGATTTTGTTTCCTCCATAAAACTATGTCTCCAAAGATGGGTTGAACAGGCTTCTATCCCTAAAACTTTTGAAGGATTATGTGATCTCTTATTAAGAGATAAAATTGTTTCTTCGGTAAACCAGGATATTGTATCATTCTTACAAGAACGTAATCCGACTAGTATCGAGGAAATGGAAAAATTAGGTCAACAATTTTCCGTTGCTCATCCAAACTTGTCATTGAGCAGAGCAAAAGTCTTGGACTCATCTACTGCGTGTGCTGCGACGCACGGGAGATCGCGCACTCGTAGTTTAGATAGACGATATAATCATAGAGAAAATAATCACACATCCTATAGGGGTAAATATAATTTTTACCATAATCGCTCACCTTCACGGGGTAGAGACAGGCATAATTTCAACAATTATAACAATAACCAATGGTATCGAAATAACCAGTATTCACACAACAAATATACTGACAATCATAATTTGTCACCGCGGGGTGGCCATTATGACAGGGACAACAATGGACATTCTCATTCAGACAATTTTTCAGATCGCAGAAGATCTCACTTCGTTAGAAGTCATAATAGAGCACGCTCACAAGCCAATGCTTGTCAGACGGTAGATAGAATTGTCAGTAATGATATTCATTCAACCAATAATCACGCCAATGCGTGTAACGTTGATTTAGACAATTCTAATAATTGTACAGAATGTAAGATGTTATTTCAACCTGGAGCTACACCACGGCTTAAATGTGGACATGTCTTACCAGTGTTGTCATCTTATGACGGTGTTGGTACTCTCACTTTACATAATGGGTTTTTGTTTAACACTCCAATTAAAATTTTAAGGGACACGGGTTGCACAACTGTCGGGATAAGAAGGTCGTTAATCCCTCCGTCGTGTTTCACTGGAACGTCAGTGAAATGCATAACTTTCGGAGGCACGGTAGAGGTATATCCCATGGCCGACGTAACAATTACCACGCCATTCTTTACTGGGAAAGTTCGTGTATGTGTTCTCAACCAGCCTTGCTGTGACTTGATTTTGGGAAACATAAAGGGTATAAAAGAATGTTCTACTGATGAAATTTCTGCATGGGAAAGAGAATATCTTTCTTTATCCAATGCTGTGACTACTAGAGCACAGTTGGTTGCAGAAGCAAATGAACTTAATGATAGCAATAATATCCCACACATGACAACAAGTCATTACATAGATAAAAATGCATTCATTAACCAACAAAAAGATGACTCTTCTTTGGGACGTTTATTCACTTTAGCTACGGCTAAAACTATTACACAGACAAATAATGCCAGACATTGGTATCAATTTCATGACAATATTCTGATACGTTGTTTTGACAATTATTCTTCAGTACTCAGACAAATTGTAGTACCTACGTCATTTCGATCACTAGTTTTATCTAATGCACATGATGTTCCTTTTGCGGGTCATATGGGGATTGCCCGCACAGCTTATAGATTGATGGCACATTTTTTTTGGCCAGGGGTTTATAAGGACGTCGCAACGTTTTGTAAATCATGCACTGTTTGTCAGGGAGTTGCACGGAAGGGTGCGCATCAGTTTGCACCCCTACAGACCACAGATATCTCTGTGCGTCCTTTTTATAAGATGGCTGTCGACATAATCGGGCCTCTTCCGGTGTTATCATCCAGAGGATTCCGCTTCATCTTAACGTGTATCGATCTATGCACCAGATGGCCTGAAGCCATACCTGTTAAGTCCATAACAACAATGTCGGTGACTGATGCATTATTATCGATATTTTCACGTATCGGATTTCCTGAAGAGCTTCTGTCAGATCATGGCACGCAATTCACTTCAGGTATGTTCTCGGAAATTTGTGATGTGCTTCACATCCGTCATACATTGAGTGCCAGATTAAATCCGCAATCAAACGGAGTTGTAGAACGCTGGAATTCTACATTAAAACAGATGTTGGGCAAAGTAACAACAATGTTTCCCCATGATTGGGACCGGTTGATACCAGCGGTTCTCTTTGCGTATAGAGAAGTTCCTAATCGTCAAACCGGATTCTCACCATTTCAATTAGTTTTCGGGGCTAATCCAAGAGGACCAATGTCTATCTTACATGATTTGGTGATAACAAATGATGATAATACGATTACGAAATCTAGTCACCAATATGTCACAGATCTACGCCAATGCATTGTGGACGCATGTGAAATCGCGACTGAAGCATCAGAATTAGCAAAATATAAGACTCGGTCGCGTATTAATCGTGATAGAAGATTAACATCATTATCGATTAACGATGAAGTTTTTGTTCTCTTGCCACTTAAAGGTGATCATTTGTTGGTTACGTGGCAAGGTCCTTTTAAAGTTGTGGGTAAGAAAACCGACGTAGATTACATCATCGACATTAGGGGAAAAAGAAAAACATTCCACACTAACATGTTACAACCGTACATTTCTCGACCTCTTCCACTCAAACATATTTGGGAATCTATCACAAATCAATCTCCGCATCTGGCATCTATTGCTTTAGTTGATGAAGTAGCAACTAGTTTCGCGGATGTACCGCTTGATTTTCCTGTGGTACCTATCCAAGCCTCTGAAACTTGGAAGGATGTAATCATTTGTAACGATTTACCTTCAGATCAGAAGAATCAGATTCTCAATCTATTGAAATCTTTTGAAGATGTATTATCTGATCTGCCTGGACGAACTAACATTATGTCTCACGAAATAAAATTATCGGATCCCACTCCTATTAAGTTACGACCGTATGCAATTCCTTTGCATATCAGAGAGCAGGTTGACAGCGAGGTCGACAATATGTTGAAAATGGGGATAATCTCTCCATCAGATTCTCCATTTTGTTTTCCGATGGTAGCAGTACGGAAAAAAGACAAATCCATTCGTATATGCATTGATTTCCGTCGACTAAATAAAGTCACGATATCAGATTCTGAACCAATGCCTTTGCTGGAGGACTTGCTACCTCGTTTAGCTTCCGCTACTTTCTTTAGCAAATTCGATTTATCAAAAGGGTATTGGCAGATCCCTTTGACCGAAGAATGTAAACCATTGACGGCATTTGCAACATCGAAGGGTTTGTTCCAATACAATGTCATGTGTTTTGGGCTCAAAAATGCACCTGCAACTTTTGTACGGATGATGCGTCGAGTATTTGGGAACCGTTCTGACCTAATATCTTATATAGATGATATTTGCATGTTTCATGACACATGGGAAGAGCATGTAGATGGTATACAATCTTTACTCCTGACACTAAGAATACACAATCTCACAGCCCGTCCATCCAAAATAGAAATTGGATTCAATGAAATTTCATTTCTAGGACACAAAATTGGCAGACATGTAATACAGCCTGATGAATCTAATTTAAAACGCATACTTGATCTTACAATTCCAACTACAAAGAAGCAAGTACGGAGTCTATTAGGATTGGTGAATTTTTTACCACAAGTTTATTCCAAGGTTCTCGTCTTTGACTGCTGTCTTATCTGATCTAACTAAAAGAGGTATGCCTAACAAAGTAGTTTGGACAGAACAATGTAACCATGCATTACAAAACATTAAGACTCATTTTTCACAGTATCCTATATTAAGACTGCCAGATTTAAAAAGATCATTTACTGTTGTAACAGATGCTTCGCTCCATGCAATAGGCGGGTGTTTGGGACAAAGTTTTGATGGCAAGTTTCATCCGATTTACTACTTGAGTAGGAAACTGTCGGAAGCCGAATCTAAATACTCTATTTTCGACAGAGAACTTTTGGGTATAGTATGGACTTTGAATAAACTTCAAAAGTATGTGGTAGGTACGCATTTTACTATAATGACAGATCAGAGAGCGTTAACATATCTCCAAACCTGTAAATCACCAAGTGCAAGACTTACGAGATTCGCATTGCAGTTGCAAGCGTATGACTTTGATATCGTCCATATAGAAGGACATAATAATGTAATCGCTGATACTCTGTCGAGAGTAATACATTGAAATACGTAACTGTCCTGGGTACAGGAAGTGACAACAAACATTGTTTATGTTCATAATCAATTGATAGGTAGATTATATAGCGATATTTTCGTAGCATTAATATGTTGCTCACAAGTTGTTGCCACATATTTTAACTGCATTTCACTCATCGTGATATCATTTCACTCATTGCTTGAATTTGATTTTCCTTTTTATCATTATAGTTAAGTATAGTTAATGATGGCCTGGAAACCTGCAGTTTCCAGTAGCGCGCAAGGGGGGTAATATGTGGTGTCTGCCCATGCACACCACATGTTGGATTTATTGAGTTTGAGTTAGTGCTGATAAATGCGGCACTATTTGGGATATTGAAAATAAGGCGCACCGGAAAATGACAAAGAGTTGTTTATAATGTGTATGGCCAAGGTGTTAAGAAAAAACCTTGAGCTTTGTGGCCGCTGTGTTTTCTTGTAAGTTCCATTGGGAACATATTGCGAAGTGTTCACCTTTCTAAATGGATGTGGTTTGTACAAGAGGAGGAATACTCTTGGCATATGATTAATACTGTATTGATGAGGTTTGGTAATTAAGGATTAATCTTGACGAACGCTTCTGTATGCTACAAGGAATATACGTTATTAAAGGATGTTGAGTTCGTTAAAAAGGAAGACTGTTTTAGTTCGTCATTGGTGATTGGGTCAGTTAAAGAACCCACATGTATGTTGTTGAGTATGGAATAAAACTATAATCGTTGGGTCACCCTGGACGTAACAGAATAACGAGCATTATTATGAAACAACAGCAGGAGTAATCAAATACATTAACATAATCAACATGTACTTGAACTGTGGACAGGGGTAGCAATTTATCTGAAATAATAAAAACGAACCCACAATATATTCAAACAGCGCCCCACCAAACAGAATGTTCAGACTTCAGAACAATCAGCCTGATGAGTCATGCAATTAAGATACTGCTCAAAATCATACAGGAAAGAATAAAAAGTAAAGTAGACAGCGAAATCCAAGAAGAACAGTTTGGTTTTAGACGGAACAGTGGAACAAGAGAGGCAATATTTTGTCTAAGAATATTAGCAGAAAAATATACAGAGGTCCAAAAAAGTATGTATATGTGCTTCATTGACTATAAGAAGGCTTTTGACAGAGTCCATCATGAGAAAATAATTGAATGCCTCAAAGACATAGGTATTGATGGAAAAGATATAAGAATACTCAGTAACCTTTATTGGGAGCAAACTGCCACAGTAAGATCTGGAAGGAATTATTCACCATACATAGACATAAAAAGAGGTGTCAGACAAGGTTGTGTGCTGTCCCCTTGCCTATTTAATTTATACACCGAAAAAATTTTCAAACAGATACAGGAAATACCAGGACTGAACATCAGTGGAAGGTCAATAAATAACCTTAGATATGCAGATGATACTGTGTTGTTAGCTGAAAGTGAACAGGAGTTACAAGAACTAGTGAAGCAAGTGAACAGCATAAGTCATGAATATGGACTCGACATTAATATTGAGAAAACAAAAAACTATGATAATTAGCAAAACAGACGATAAACCCACATTAAAGATAAGCGTAAATGGGAAAATCCTGGAACAAGTCAAGAGCTACGTATATCTTGGTCATATAATAACAGAAGATGGCAGATGTGAAACAGAAATCAAGAAGAGAATAGGAATGGCCAAAGCCACATTCAACAACATGAAACATATACTGACATCCAAACAGTTATCTCACAAATTAAAACTGAGAATCATAAAGTGTTATATATATTCTGCATTTCTGTATGGTGCGGAAACATGGACGATGAATAAGAATTTGGAACGAACGAACGAACAAACTTTATTTTCGAAGGGTTGAGAATTGGGGGCGCAGGCCCGTCTAACATTCTGCCCTTTCACTCTCATTTATCTTGCATACTATATCCTTTTATTCCCACGTATTACTTTAAGCATTAATTTAAAGGCATGCAACATTATAATAAAGTTAACATAACAGCATTCATTTACAGTATACAATCATAATAAAAAATGAGTAGCCTAGGTTTTTTTTTTTTTTTTAAATAAAGATAGTGACTGAAGAAAAATAATAATAATAAAAATAAAATAATATAAACAAAACAATAAATAAATAAGTTATGTATGCCGACACTCACTTATGCGGTCAAAACGTCTAATCTGTAGTATTTTTGAATGTGTCATCAATCCTCAATACAAAAATTACAAAAACACATTATCGCTTACATCCATACATTCTTGGCGGAAATTGAAATAATAATAATAACACTTTCTTGCGCACTTCTGTAGCAGAAAAAGTCTTTCAGCAGTTAAAAAAAAAAAAAAAAATTATATCTGCATGTATATCACCCATTTAAGCAAACGGAAACATTCACATCTCTAAAGTACAGTGGTATGCGGGTACATTCTCACATACATTACATTATATAATAGTATTACATGGATATAAAACAAATTATTCCCATTAAAAACGAGCGGAAGAGGAAAAGAAATGTTGACCTATGGATGAGATGTTGACAGGCAAATGATGTTTCTATGGGGGTAGATAATCAGAACAAAGAATTGAGGCTCTTGAAATGTGGATATATAGAAGAATGGGGCGTATCTCATGGAAAGAGATGAAAACAAATAAGGAGGTCCTAGAAAATCTAGGTATGAAAAGAGAACTAATGAGGGAGGTCAAAGTTCGGCAGCTAAAATACTTTGGCCACATAAAAAGGCATAACACCTTGCAGAAGACCATAACAGAAGGGAGAGCTGAAGGCAAACGTGCAAGGGGAAGACAGCGCTATAAATGGGAAGATAACATCAAGAGATGGACTGGAAAGAGTCTATCAGAGTGCACCACCAAGACAAGAGACAGAAGACATTGGAGATCCATTACAGCCAACCTTAGGTTGGAGATGGGAACTGATGATGATGATGATATTTTTAACATTCTTCTGTTGATGTTTATGTTGTTGTTTAACTATGGCTCTCGCTCTTTTACACCCAAAACCAAGTTGAAGACTCCTTAGTATTATTTATACTGTAGATCTAGGCTTTTCTTGAGAGTGTTCTGCCATTTTGAAACGTGTTGAGTTGAAGTCATGAGCTCCAGCTTGGCTTGCATTTAAGGATCATCACATCTGGACCCAAGCTAGGATTAAGAAGCCTGTGGCATACTGTGCATTCCCCACCATCCAAGGGGGCTCTCCAATTATGCAGAGATAAAATACAAGGAATTGTCACGTCATACACAGAGCCACTTCTAAGCTCCCCCTGCCTATCACTGGGTCCATAGTGAGATTCTCCTGCATGCAGTCAACCTGGTCTAACCCAAAGAGTCACGTCTGGGGCTCAAATGACTTCTCTAAGCTTAGTGTGCAAGTTCTCAACAAGTTTCACTACAGGAGGAGTCCCTGGAAGTGTGTGGTTGATTTCAAGTCATTGATGGTGTAATTAGCCTCACAGACAGAGGTTCACTTCCACTTACATATATTGTAATTGTGCATAGTTGGTGGTCATAAAAGGATGACTCCAGATATGCCTCCTTGCATAACATTCTTCTGTAAAACCATATGTGTCATCTAAGGGAAGAGATTGGAGCACTGAAGGAGTTGTCCATGTGCAATGAGGATGGTCCTTAAAACCAAACCTCATTATTATTATTATTATTACTGTTTAGCTGTCTGTGTTATTGTTAACATTCTTCTGTAAAACCATATATCTTGGCCTCTGGTGCTTTTCCTGCTTATTTACTAATTGTCCATGACTCTTTCCCATATGTTAGAATTGAATCTATGCAACTGCAGCCTCAGCAGAAAAAAAACAACAACAAATTAGTACAGAATCCATCTTTTATAAAAGAGTTGACTTTTTCACCAATATACATATTACGTATATTTCTATCACTCACAGGCACGCACATACACGTGACGACAGGTAAACACACAGACGTGGGAAAACTATAACAATGATATATATATATTATCTAGAACGAGCTGACCAAACACGATTATTTAGTTCAAGAGCGATTTTAATATCAGGAAAAATCGGCTCACAACATCAAAGAAAGTACATCAAGGAAAATACATATACACATAGTCATAAAAAAATCAAGGAAATGTTGCAAGGATGATAGCCCCGTTATAGTGTTAACTCTAGGTTTAGCCCGGCCCCGTTAAGAGAACAGATGATGGCGCCCGAGTCACAGATACATAGGGTTTGAGTCTAAGAGTTTTTCTTTGTTTTATCTCGTAATTATATGCACAGAGTTTGAAAAAAAAAATCTGATTTAACCTAAGACAAAACACAAGAACTCTAGCCTTAGCAACAAATTATGCAGATTGAAAAAAAAATTAGGACAGCAACAGGGTGTCAAAGATAAAATAGTGAAAAATATCACTCAAACCAGCGTACACTCATTCATTCCGCCATGGCTTCTCACACTTGTACTCACGACTTTGCTTGCTGCCTCTTGGAACACATTGATTTTAGATTTTCACACAGACTCAAAAAATGCAGTCTTCTGCCAAGAAGTCCCCAGTTCCAAAAGACGTATTTAACTTGGAGTCTCCGGGAACGACTACTTGGGTATGCAAATTTGTTCAAATGTCTGATTAAGTCACCTAACAATTATTCCAGGCGCGGGAGTTAGCAGAGCACAGTGTCAATAGCGTAGGTTTCTAAAAAATGATGAATGTCAGGTCGGTGCCTTCCCTCAGTATAGGATTCACTTTAGTCACACCACAGATTTGTCCACAAGATATAATCTAGTCGGGAAATGATTGTTAATATTCACGCCACCAGGCAGCAAATTATATAGAGTTTCTAGAAGAAATTAAGTGCTGGCTCCAAGGTCCAGTATTTATCATTACAGTCTTTGAAAACCCGTTATAGGGATATTAGTATTTCTGTCTAACTTGCACCGTCAGATCAGTGTTACTTGAGAAAACCCACGTGGTTCAAAATAAGGACTGTCTATTTCTTCACAAGTATGGAAACTACTACTAGGTGCTGGTAAAGTTAGGGTCACCCCAAAACTTTCACTGTGTGGAGGAAAAATAACACATATAATATAATAAACAGAATCTGTACTGGTTAAAACTTACATTTAAACTTGCAAGCAGAGAGCTTTGCTTATCATTTAAACTTCCCGTGACGTAAGTTATATTTAAAAATCAGCAATCCTCATAAATTAAGAACACGTGCGTATTCCGTCACCATTCATGAGGCTGGATTCTAGAGTTTATACGTTAGTTTAGAAAAATACACTCGACTGAGTATTAGCAGTTAAATTAAATTCATAAATAGCTACAATTGCCGTTATAAGCTAGAAATTAAATTTTTAGTCTGCTTTCCACTGAATGCTTCCCTAGAAAATATAATAGCCTACCACTTTATTTCTCTTCTGCGCTAAAGAAATAGATTAAAATGAATTAAGCGATTTAACACTTTAACACTCACAAAAATCTATATATCTATCATATTAATTACCTCAACCACAGAATTACAGGTAGTCGCACAACTTAAGAATAAAAATGCTGAAAATATTTCTGGAAGTCTAGAAGTTCGACAAATTGCCGAAACAAACTGAGATCTTCGCTAACAGCTATTCTGTTTTCGAGCGACCTATCTACTGTGGAGTCTATGAGCGAGAATGAAATTAAAGTTTCAAACTTGGCCAATATCTTAAAATCAGACAAAGGGCCCAAACTATTTCGCCACGCGAAATTATCTCCCCTACTCCCAACATTTACGTCCGCTTAACGCGTGTCGTAACTGTCACCTACTGACCACGATGTACGCGTGTCAGTTTCAAATCCCAGACAGCCTGACTCCATTTCAGGGCAGTTTTCACACTACAGCTGACCATGGCCCAAGTGAGCGCCGTGTCAGTTTGGGATTTTCCAGACAAATGTCTGGATACTGACCGGTGCAGATGTAAAGTATCACACCTCACCGGGACTATGCCGAGAAGAAGCTCGCGCGCTCGGTGAGAATGTAGACGATTTGCTACGTCCTGTGTTCAGCGAACCGACTTATCACGCCTTCTGACGCCCTGCAGCCCTGACATCTACGTAATATCGTCCTAGCGCGATTCTCAGTTTAAGAGAAAGGAAAACAGGTAAAGTTTGCGAATTATATGAAAATAATATACGCAAAACGAATGGATGAAAAATATACAGGAAAAAGGAAATACAGAGATAATAAAGAGAGAATTTGGTGAAAGAATAGGAAGAAAATGTAGGAAATTAAATGAATATAAACCCTACGTGACAGAGCCTCCCCCCTTTAAGATATGGAAGCACTCCATGTCTACGTTATGGAGTTTAATTTCCTATAACCGTAGCTTCGGGGTGTCTGTCCTCTTCCCTCTCATCTTCCCCCTCCATCTCTGTCCAATTCCTACTCAAGTCCACTCCTCAAAGTTTCCTTCCCCTGGAATGTCTCATATGCGCGCTTGAAAGAGCGTCGCCGCTTCTGACATTTTTGAAAGATTTCCTGTGATAGCGGTGGAATATCCCTGCCACTATCGTCATCTTCGTCAGTTTTGGCGATCGTCAGGAGATGGTCGGAGGTTGGCACTGGTTTTTCCAAGTATCTCTTTAAGAGATTTAAATGGAAAACCTTCTCCTTTCCTTCAATAGAGATCTGGTAGTTAGCCTTAGAAATCTTTTTCAGGACGGTAAACGGCCCTTGCCATCCGATCTTCAGTTGGTTGTTCTCGGTAGGGAGCAACACCAAAACTTTCTCTCCTGCTTCCAGTTCTCTCTCTTCCGCGACTTTCCTGTATCGGTTAGCGTGCTTGGTGCGTGCTCGCTTAAAGTTAGTCGTTGCTAGGTCCCACCCTAGTTTCAACCGTTCCTTTAAAACCGACACATATTTACTGGCTGAGACAACTGTCTCATCAGCCTTCTCGTCTGTCAGAGACTGAAGTAAGGCTTCAAGCGGGCCCTTAATGGGTCTGCCGAATAAGAGTGTAGCTGGCGGAAATCCTGTGGAAGTATGAGGAGATTCTCTGTAGCCAAATAATGCTGCAGGAATACAGAGATCCCAATCTTCAGGTTTCACTTGTGCCAGCTTACTTAGCATCATGGTGAGGTTTCCATTAGCACGTTCCACGAGCCCATTTCCCGCCGGAGTATATGGCTTAGTGTGGATGTGTTGGGTCCTCAAGATCTTAACGATCTCATCCATCAACAGGTTTCGGTATGGAGATCCATTATCCGTCAACACTTGCTGAGGGAATCCCAACCGAGTGAAAATCTGCACGAGGGCTTCTGCGACATGCTTGGCATCTGCGCATGTTAGCGGGATAGCTTCTGCCCATAAAGTGCATGTATCGACTAAGGTCAGGATGAACCTGTTCCTTCTTTTAGTCCTTTCGAAAGGCCCTAAAATGTCGATCACAACCCGTTCGAATGGTGTACCCACTATTGGCATTTCACCCAAAGAAACTGGGGGTGCCCGTTGCTTGGGTGGCACACGTTGGCACTGGGCACAGGATTTGACATATCTGATAATATCAGTATTTACTCCTGGCCACCAATAATGAGTGGTTATACGTTGGTTTGTGGCGTTCTGTCCCATATGTCCGCTAAAGGGAAGAGAGTGCCCCATTTCTAGGATTTGGCTTCTGTACTGTTTCGGTACTAGGAGCTGGTTGTAACCTTGGTCAGGCTTGCCCGTTCTCCGATAAAGTACGCCATCCTCAGAAAAAATGTCCCCGTGCTGTTTGGGTTCCTTAGCCATGGGCAGTTTCCTAAAGCAGGGTGCCAAAGTAGGGTCCTTGTATTGCGCTTCTTTAAGTTCCATAGGTAACAAATTTGGCGCAGGCTCCCGTTCCTTCTTGGTTTGCCCTCTTGTAGTTACTGCTGCCACAATCGGCTCTTCCGGTTTCCCAATACACACGTATCTCCCGCCAAGTATGACTGGGTAGATGGGATCATCCATAACAGCCGCTTTGATCACACCTCTGACAAAGTCAGAGTGTATCTCCACCAATGCGATGGGAAGCGCTGTAGGTGCATCACTCTTACGAACTCCACAAAGTTGGACGGTCTCTGCTGTCTCTTGACCGGGTTTGACCAGGTTTCTGGCAACAATGCAATCATAAGAAAGCCCCGTGTCAAATAAGCAAGAAGTTTGAGAACCGTTCAAAGTAACAGTACCTCGCGTTGAGGGTCTATCCCCAACAGGTTGGGAATCACTGTCAATAATTCCGCCTTGCGAGACTGTCAATAAGCATCCGATGCGTTTCGGCTCGGTGTGCTCGGTCTGATCATATGTCCCGTGCTCAGGGGTTCTCCCTTTGCCACCTTGTCCTTTCTGGCTACGCTGCCATGTAGGGCGGTCGGGTTGATCAGACTGTTTGGGGTGGTTGGGGTACTTGTTCTTGTAGAACTTGGATTTTTCAGGAGGGGGGTTTTGAGGTCCAGTTTCTCTGTGGTTGTTTTGGTTAGAAGCCTGAGAAGATTGCTCTAGGTTATGTTTTCGAAAATGCTCCTCTGTCGGTTTCCGCTTTGTGGCCGGTAGTTCAGCCAGCGCATTGTGATAACGCTCAGACTTTTCCAAAATGTCTTCAAGTTTTTCTGCCCCCTGCTCAGCGAGAAATCTCCGGGTATCAGCAGACAAAGTGTTCTTTATTTGTTCAGTTAGAAACAGTTCCTCAAGACCTTCATAGGTAGAGGGGAGCTGCGAAAGCTCAAGGCACTTTGTTAGATATCCCTTAAGACGAGATGAGAACTGGTGAAAAGTTTCAGAATTCTCTTTCCGGCTGTTGCGAAACAGTTGCAAAAACTTGCGAGCGTTCATTTCAAAGCGCTCCAGTAACGCTTTCTTCAACACATCGTAGTCGTCTTGTTGGCTACTTTCCAGCTTAGAATAAACATCATAAGCAGAACCTTTTAGGGCCTGGGAAAGTTTCATATTCCAACGCGACCTCTCTAACCCGTACAGAGTTGCAATTTTCTCAAATTTTTCTAACCATGTGTCAATCTTCTCATTTGGACAAGGAAAAGATTCAAGAGTGAAAGACATAGCATTTAGTTGAAGAGATTGAGTGTTAGCAGGGTCAGTTAAGGAAGAATGAGGAGAAGACTCTCCATTGCTGGAGGTAGAGGCAGCACCACGACTTTGGAACTCTAGAGCTTTAAGTGCCAGCTCATGCTGTCTCTCCTCCCTCTCCTTCTCATGCTGTCTCTCCTCCCTTTCCTTCTCATGCTGTCTCTCTTTCTCCTTCTCTCTTTCCTCATGCTGTCTTTCCTTCTCTCTTTCGTTCGCCCTGCGAATTTCCATTTCTTCATCCATCTTCTTCTGCTGTAAAGCTTCAGCTGCTTTCCTCTCCGCATCATATCTCTCCAGTTCGTCTCTGACAAAAGCTTTCGCTTCCTCTCCTTCCAGTCCCTCCTCTCTCGCTTCGTCCCTGAGAAGTTGTCTAAGCTTTGCCCTCTCGGCCATATTATGTCAGTGACTGAGACACGTGGAGATAGAAAATAGGAAAAAGAATAACCTGGTTCCTACCACTTACGAGAAAAAAAAAATTACCAAATTATTCAAAAGATGATATCCTTAACCCTGGGATACCTCCTCCAAAGTAAAATCTAACTATCGCTGCTATTATCGGCAATAAAGCACTCAATGCAAAACACGACTACGCCAAATAAATGGTAGTTAAGATTACAACTGAAAAATAAGTTGCTACAGTGGAAAAGCAAAAGAATATTGCAAAAATTAAAGAGAAAAATAATCCCTTAATTTTTAAAAATCCACTATAAGTTCGCCCCTGAAGTCAGATCGGGTAAGGGAGGGAATTAATCTGGACAAAAAGTCCGAAACACACTCCTTAACTTAGTTCAAACGCCGTTCTGCCTCAGTACCCAGTGAATGTTATACACTCACCACTTTACCAGCATTTAGTATTACAATCAGCAGTTAACATATATCCCGACAAAATCAACCTGTAACCAAAATGTATATTATTCAAAGATGCTGTGGAAAAAAAAAACTTATTAGTTTGTGTGGTCAGCACGCCCGTAAACAGATCGCTAGTCTAGGGGGTAATTATTTAAAGATATAACAACTCACAAGACATCACACTCTTACTCTATATCAGAATACAGAATCTTAAGTTCAAAATCCAGATAGACGAGTCCACGTTTGTCGTACTCGTCTTCCTATTCTAAGTTCAAAGACCGGAAACGAGTCCCCATTTGTCGTAGATTTCCGATAGGAGAATTAAGACTAGGTTTGGTCCCTTCTGAATAGGTTTGAATAGGTGATAGACTCAGTGAGAGTTAGTGAAAGGTAATAGAATTTCCACACACGTGAGATGATAGATTTGATATAGTGGCTGTCTCTGAAAGCGAAAAGAATTCTTCTCTCTCTCACCTATCTTCTACAACAGTTGTTACAGCGTCAGACAGACTACACCAATATACATATTACGTATATTTCTATCACTCACAGGCACGCACATACACGTGACGACAGGTAAACACACAGACGTGGGAAAACTATAACAATGATATATATATTATCTAGAACGAGCTGACCAAACACGATTATTTAGTTCAAGAGCGATTTTAATATCAGGAAAAATCGGCTCACAACATCAAAGAAAGTACATCAAGGAAAATACATATACACATAGTCATAAAAAATCAAGGAAATGTTGCAAGGATGATAGCCCCGTTATAGTGTTAACTCTAGGTTTAGCCCGGCCCCGTTAAGAGAACAGATGATGGCGCCCGAGTCACAGATACATAGGGTTTGAGTCTAAGAGTTGTCTTTGTTTTATCTCGTAATTATATGCACAGAGTTTGAAAAAAAATCTGATTTAACCTAAGACAAAACACAAGAACTCTAGCCTTAGCAACAAATTATGCAGATTGAAAAAAAAAAAATTAGGACAGCAACAGGGTGTCAAAGATAAAATAGTGAAAAATATCACTCAAACCAGCGTACACTCATTCATTCCGCCATGGCTTCTCACACTGGTACTCACGACTTTGCTTGCTGCCTCTTGGAACCCATTGATTTTAGATTTTCACACAGACTCAAAAAATGCAGTCTTCTGCCAAGAAGTCCCCAGTTCCAAAAGACGTATTTAACTTGGAGTCTCCGGGAACGACTACTTGGGTATGCAAATTTGTTCAAATGTCTGATTAAGTCACCTAACAATTATTCCAGGCGCGGGAGTTAGCAGAGCACAGTGTCAATAGCGTAGGTTTCTAAAAAATGATGAATGTCAGGTCGGTGCCTTCCCTCAGTATAGGATTCACTTTAGTCACACCACAGATTTGTCCACAAGATATAATCTAGTCGGGAAATGATTGTTAATATTCACGCCACCAGGCAGCAAATTATATAGAGTTTCTAGAAGAAATTAAGTGCTGGCTCCAAGGTCCAGTATTTATCATTACAGTCTTTGAAAAACCCGTTATAGGGATATTAGTATTTCTGTCTAACTTGCACCGTCAGATCAGTGTTACTTGAGAAAACCCACGTGGTTCAAAATAAGGACTGTCTATTTCTTCACAAGTATGGAAACTACTACTAGGTGCTGGTAAAGTTAGGGTCACCCCAAAACTTTCACTGTGTGGAGGAAAAATAACACATATAATATAATAAACAGAATCTGTACTGGTTAAAACTTACATTTAAACTTGCAAGCAGAGAGCTTTGCTTATCATTTAAACTTCCCGTGACGTAAGTTATATTTAAAAATCAGCATTCCTCATAAATTAAGAACACGTGCGTATTCCGTCACCATTCATGAGGCTGGATTCTAGAGTTTATACGTTAGTTTAGAAAAATACACTCGACTGAGTATTAGCAGTTAAATTAAATTCATAAATAGCTACAATTGCCGTTATAAGCTAGAAATTAAATTTTTAGTCTGCTTTCCACTGAATGCTTCCCTAGAAAATATAATAGCCTACCACTTTATTTCTCTTCTGCGCTAAAGAAATAGATTAAAATGAATTAAGCGATTTAACACTTTAACACTCACAAAATCTATATATCTATCATATTAATTACCTCAACCACAGAATTACAGGTAGTCGCACAACTTAAGAATAAAAATGCTGAAAATATTTCTGGAAGTCTAGAAGTTCGACAAATTGCCGAAACAAACTGAGATCTTCTCTAACAGCTATTCTGTTTTCGAGCGACCTATCTACTGTGGAGTCTATGAGCGAGAATGAAATTAAAGTTTCAAACTTGGCCAATATCTTAAAATCAGACAAAGGGCCCAAACTATTTCGCCACGCGAAATTATCTCCCCTACTCCCAACATTTACGTCCGCTTAACGCGTGTCGTAACTGTCACCTACTGACCACGATGTACGCGTGTCAGTTTCAAATCCCAGACAGCCTGACTCCATTTCAGGGCAGTTTTCACACTACAGCTGACCATGGCCCAAGTGAGCGCCGTGTCAGTTTGGGATTTTCCAGACAAATGTCTGGATACTGACCGGTGCAGATGTAAAGTATCACACTTCACCGGGACTTATGCCAAGAAGAAGCTCGCGCGCTCGGTGAGAATGTAGACGATTTTGCTACGTCCTGTGTTCAGCGAACCGACTTATCACGCCTTCTGACGCCCTGCAGCCCTGACATCTACGTAATATCGTCCTAGCGCGATTCTCAGTTTAAGAGAAAGGAAAACAGGTAAAGTTTGCGAATTATATGAAAATAATATACGCAAAACGAATGGATGAAAAATATACAGGAAAAAGGAAATACAGAGATAATAAAGAGAGAATTTGGTGAAAGAATAGGAAGAAAATGTAGGAAATTAAATGAATATAAACCCTACGTGACACCACTATTACTGTGAAGTCAAGTTTGGTGCTGAAGTTTGTGGTCTAGAGCCAAGTGTGTTCTCTTGGCTGCTGTGAGGTGAGCCTGTGTTGTTGTAGGGTGTCTGTATTGTTGTAGGATGTCTGTGTTGTTGTAGGATGTCTGTGTTGGTGTAGGATTCTGTGTTGTTGTAGGATGTCTGTGTTGGTGTAGGATGTCTGTGTTGTTGTAGGAGTCGTGTTGTTGTAAGATGTCTGTGTTGTTGTAGGATGTCTGTGTTGTTGTAGGATGTCTGTGTTGTTGTAGGATGTCTGTGTTGTTGTAGGATGTCTGTGTTATTGTAGGATGTCTGTGTTGTTGTAGGATGTCTGTGTTGTTGTAGGATGTCTGGGTTTGTTGTCTATCCATCTGCCTCTTGGTCTTCCCTATGCTCTGAACCCAAATCTTCTAGTGTTTGGTTTGCTTTTAAGGACTATCTTCATTGCACATAGACTACACCATCAGTGCTCCGATCTACTTCATTAGGAGTATCTCAGCAAAGTGCACAAACTCTGTAGCACCGGCGAGAATCCAAATGTTTGTATATAGGAATCACGAATTCTATAAATATTTTTTTTGGTGGGTAGGTTTCTCATTTTTAAATTTTGCCAGGGCAGCGGCCTGAAAGGTCTACCCTTTATGAATTCCAACTGCCAAGGGATTTTTAACATGTGCAACTATCACATGCGACCTCCTATTTTTTTGCCCTTATCCAAGAAGGCTAGGCATCTGATCTCACTACCCAGGAGACCAGGGGGTAGTATGACATCATTTGGACCACTAGTTCTGAAAAAATGTCCATAAATTATATTCCCTGAGCCTGGAATTGAACCTGGTACCTCTAGAACTCAAGGCAGACACCTTACCTCATAGCCACTCCGACCCCTCTGTTAGTGTTATAGGCACATAGTGGTAATTTATCGGGCTCCATTTTCATGAGATGGCCAAACCACTTGATTATCCGTATATTTGATACAGGATGTAGCTCCCACCATTTATCTGATGTCATCATTTCTCGTTCTGTCTCTCCTGGTAGCATTAATTGCTTTTCTTAAGAATCTCATCTCACAGAATGTGATTTTCCTTTCTTGTGCTTTATTCAGTGACCATGTTTGACACTGACAGCAAAGAGTTGGTAAGAATATATTGTTTATCATCTGTGTAAAAGACAAACTTACTTACTTAGTCGTTCCCCTTCTACCGTGAGGTGTAGAGGTTTGGAAGAGAGAGCGCCATACCATCCTATTGGCTGTCTTCCTCCTGGCCTGGTTCCATTCTAGTCCTCGGTCTTTCAAAAGATTGTCTAATGTTGTCCTCCCAGCAGACTCTGGGGTCTGGATCCTTGGCTCTTTGTTTCCCATGCTTGTCATGGTAGCCGATCTTCTCCCATTCTGCAGACATGGCCAAACCATCTTAGTTGGGACTGTTCTACTTGGGTCTGCAGGGGGTGGCATTTAAGGTCTTGATGTATCGTTTGGTTGCGTACCATGTCTCTTCTTGTTACTTCAACCACCTTCTTCAGATACCTCATTTCTGAGGTTTGGCTCTGGCTTTTGTGGGTTGTAGTCATTGCCCATGACTCGCATCCATGTGTCAAGACTGAAACATAGGTGGAGCGGTATACAGCCATATTCGTTTTCTTACCAGCCTCTCTCTCGCTGAGGAATCCTCGATTTATGGCCTGAAAAAGTCTCCCAGCTGCTGCTTTTCGAGTGGCCAACTCTTCTTTGATGCCTCCCTTTTGGTCTATAATAGCTCCGAGATATTTAAAGTGGTCGACCTCCTCCAGGACTTGTTCTCCCAGCTTAATCTGATGTCTCCTTTCTTCTCCTGATATCACCATGGATTTTGTTTTAGAGCTGCGTTTGACCATCCCTCTCTTCTCCAGCTCTTCCTTCCAGACTTGCAGGTTGTATTGGAGATATGCCTCTGATTTAGCAATCAGGGCAACATCATCAGCAAATGCCAGCTCCAAAATACAGACCTGTCTCATCTTCCAGTACCCCACTGAATACTTTCTTGTTCTCTCCTTACATGCCTTGATGACATCGTCAATGAGAAGTATGAAAAGGTAAGGTGACAGGATATCACCTTGTCTTACACCAGTGGTGGTCCTGAACTCTTCTGACTTATGGTTTGCTGTCCTCACATAATTTCTGCAAGTCTTGTAGAAGCTCTGTATAGCATGAATCAGAGGTGCTGGAATGTTCTTCCTTGCCAAACAGTCCCAAAGTTTGCTCCAGGGGACCCTGTCAAATGCCTTTTCCAGATCTATGAAACAAAGATGGATCTCACTCTTATACTCAAGGGCCTTTTCACTCAGCTGTCTGAGTGTGAAGATTAGGTCTTGAGTACTTCGGTTTGCTCGGAATCCGCACTGGACCTCATCCAATTGTGGCTCAGCTAGGCGTCGGAGTCTCTGCTCTAGGATTCTAGAGTAGATTTTACCAGGGACACTGAGAAGGGATATGCCTCTATCGTTTCCACACTGTCGATTGTCACCCTTTTTGAAAATTGGTGTTATGATGGCAATCTCCCAATCCTTTGGTATGGCCTTGTTGTACCACGCTGCCTGTAGAACTCTTAAGAGTAATAGGTCGCCTGATGCTCCCATGTACTTAACCATTTCTGGTATTATACCATCATGCCCTGCTGCTTTGCCCATCTTGATTTTCTCCAGTGCTGCCTTCAGTTCTTCCATCTTTATATCATCTTCACCATCATTGGTTTTCTCTTCTGTGCTAGTGGTTATCATTTCTGATGCTTCACCATGCTCACCATCAAGGAGTTCTGAGAAATATTCTTTCCATTACTAATATGAGGTTGTGCATGAGGCTAGCAACTTCTTCTTTGATCTTTAACCACCAACTGTCAGAGCAGTCAGTGGCCATCACGCCTGGTTCTGTCTTGTAGGGCAGCAACAAACTATTTCCACTTTGTTTGGTCGGCGGCCATCCTTCGTGCAGTGCCTCAGATCTGGTTCATTCTATGTATCTCGGCCTCCACAGCTCTCCACCAAGTTGTTTTTGGTCGGCCTCTCTTTCACTTGCCTTCAGGGGTCTATAGCATAGCTGTTCTTGTGATGGCATCGGGGTCTCTTCTGAGGACATGGCCAGCCCAACTCCAGTGTCTGTCAGCTATGATGGTGTGCATGTGCTCTGAGTAGCAGTTCTTGATTAGTAATGGCTTTTGACCAAATGATTCGGAGATTTTTATTTAGGCATGTTGTGTGGAAAGAGGACAATTTCAACATTTCCTTCTCTGTTACTCTCCAGCATTCCCCACTATAGAGAAGCACAGAAGGTACACAGCTCTCACATAATCTTAATTTTGTGTTTGTGCTGTACTGAGAGGACTTCCAGATGTTGTTTAGACTAGCAAAGGTTGTTCTCACTTTATTCATTCTTGTTGCTGTCTTTGCTTGTTCCGACTTCTAGTGTTACTATGCATCCTAGTTATGTAAATATAGCTTTCTGTTCTATCTTCTGGATCCTTATTGTTATGGACTCAGGATTGCCTACATTGTGTGTCATGACCTCTGTCTTCTTTAGATTGATGTTTAGGCCCAAATGCTGGCTATACTTATTCAGTCTATCTGTTTTTTCTTGGATGTGTTGATGTAAATGTGGAAGTAGTGCAACATCATCTGCATATTCCAGATCTTCCAGTGTAGAAAACGTCCATCTAATTCCTCTTGAACTGCCCTCTGTTGTCTAGTGCATCACCCAGTCTATGACTGTCAAAATTAAAGTTGTGGATAAGGGGCATCCCTGTTGTACTCCTGCCTTCATCTAAAAAGTTACGTTGCTCTGACCAACACTACATGTAAAGTTAGCATAGAGGCTTTTTATGGTGGAAACAATACATCTAAGAATTCCATTAGCCATTAGTATTTTCCATAGGCTGTCCATGTATATGCTGTCAAAAGCCTTTTCAAAATCAGCAGATTTAATGTATAGCTGTCTCTGCCATTCTGAGCAGTGCTCTACAATGTTCCTGAGGGTGAAAATAGGCAAATTCATAATATAAAACAGATTGATACATAAACAACCACTTCAAGAGCATGTGACTGCTTGCTGCCGTAGTGCAAACTCCATACCCTATAAGGAGCCCAAACACAAATGATGATGATTTAAGGTATGTTGTAAGTTGATGATGGTTATTCCTGTTGGTTGACATGTACTGCTGCTGTTTCAGGACTACTCATTGAATGTGTGCAGTGTCCAACAGCTTATCATTCCAGTGACTTCTGCATTGTGGCCGGATGTCAGGTTCTTGGAGAGCAGCGTTTGGTGTGTGCCAGTCACTTCAAGCCCAACAAGATGATGTCACAACATTCCAGGGTCAACCTGAGGCTGTGCTTAGAGTGTGGGAATTGTGAGTCATGTGTGAGGCAGTGCTTGGAGTGTGGGAATGGTGAGGGAATGGCTGTCATGATTTATGAGGTAGTGCTTGTAGTGTGGGAATGGCCAGAGAAGTTGTGATGTATGGGGCAGTTCATGAAATGTGGGAATAGTGAATTCGTTTTGATTCATGATTGTTCAGGAGGTGGCAGTACAACAGTTTCCCCATTTCTTTGTCATTTTATGTACAGTTGTCTCCAATAGCCTTTAACTAAAACATCAAACCTGTGAGGCAGTGGGGAGTTGAGAGGGTAAAACGCCTCTGTCTTGCTGATTGTCATGCCATAAAGCTTCAGAGGTAATTTTATATGGATAGCTACCCCCTCACAACTATCCCACCTTGCCCTCAGGGACAACCACCTGTTTTGGTTCATGGCTGCTTATTCACAGCTAACCTGTATATCTAGAAACCGTTCAAACATCCATCTTTGACGCGACTGGTAGGAGGAGAGGTTTTTCCTCCTGGGAGAATGGTGAGGGATTGGTTATTGTGATTATGAGGTAGTATTTGGAGTGTGGGAACGGTGGGGAATGGAATTGTGATGTATGAGGAAGGATGGAGGAGAGACAGTGCTGTTAGAGGGAAGATGGAATGAATCATGAGGAGATACAAGAAAGAGAAAAAATTTTCAGAGTTTGAAACAGGAGCAGAAATAGACAAAGCCCTGGTTGTTGGCAGACTTCAAAATAGTGAGAGAGAAGACAGAAGGCATTGTGGTAGAATAGGGACATGGGCAGGACCAGAATAGCTTCATGAAATACCTTAGTTTTGTATAGTACCCAGGAAGTTTGGTTTGGTTTTAAGGTCTATCTTCATTGCACACAATCAACTTGATCAGTCCTTTGATCTCCTCCCTTAGATCACACAAGTAGGATCTCAGCACAGTGCAGGAACTCCACAGCACCAGCAGGAATCTCAGTGTGTATATATGTGAATCACACATTCTATAAATATTTTTGATGTGGGTAGGTTTCTAATTTTTAAATTTTGCCAGGGCATCGGCTTTACAGCCTACTCTGCACGATTTCCAACTGCTGTGGGATTTTTAACGTGTGTAACTTGCACATGGGACCTATTTTTTCACCCTTATCCGAGAAGACTATGCATCCAATCTCACTACCCAGGAGACATCATTAGGACCACTGGTTCTGGAAAAAAATCTCTATAAATTATATTCCCTCTACTGGGAATCGAACCCGGTACCTTTAGAATTTGAGGCGAATGGCAAATGTCTGAGCCACTCCAAACCCCAAACCCAGGAAGTATCTGGGGAAACAGAAAGAAAACCATTACTGCCATCTCAGGGATGTCATAGAGGTGACAAATATGAGGTTGTGCTTGAGACTGGCATTATACAATAATGACTCACCCACCATTGGTTTCTTCACAAACACTTGGACAGACTAGCTGGACATTGTATATTGATCTGCCTCTACTTTCTCTTACCCTAGGGAAACCAAACCAGAGACTGTCTAGTAATGCTATCAACAGGTTTCCTCAGTGAGGAAAACATTTCTCATCTCTTGTTTCACTGGAACTTGCCTGGTTCATGTCATCAGTTTCTTATTGGTGACCTTGTTGTCAGTCATTCTTACCTATGCAAGAACCCATTTACAAAAGTCTGTAGCTTCCTGGTGTTGTCTTTGTTATTCTCTATATTTCAGATCCACAGAATAAGACTGAGTTGACGTTTGAGTTGAAGATTCTGTTTTTTGTGTTTGATTTGATTTCTTGTGATTTCCATATATTTTCTAATGCAATGAAAGCTTCTATTTCTTTGTAAACTCTCAGACGTCAACTTGAATATGTTTAAAGACAGCAGTGGTTGGCTTGAGGTTGTTTCTATCTCCATAGACCTTTTCCATGAATGATACTGGTGTGGCCATATGTGTTTTCTCTGTTCCTCATATGTTAGGCATCTTTGAAGCAGATCAATGAAAGCTTCTCTAGCCTTTTGTGTCAATATCTTGTTATCATTGTCTGCCCTCCAACTTTGTCTGTATAGCTGCCAACATATAAATGAATGATCATACACCTTG
>JAMPIV010003740.1:0-5000 GCA_024509875.1 Oreohelix idahoensis
TATGTTAATATGACTACTCAAGCTAGGTTGTCATTTGCTATGGCTATATATTGTATTATTGATATGTATGTGTTTTTGTTAGTATTGCCAGCAACCGTATTTTTTGATGGCACCTTCCGGATTGTTTTCGTTTATATGGTGAGATGATTTTGTGTTCTCTCTAGTCACTCTATCGTGTGTCGATTGAGACTGACATTTAGGCATTATGTATGTTGATGCTTGCATCGGCGCATCATGCATGCGTTTTGAGCTTGTTATATTATGCTCAGTGATGTATTTTTTTAAAAAAATGTTTCATTTTTTTTTTATCTGGAGGGTGCGGTAAACTGTTGCCGTCGTTTTTTGACGGGTTCACAAGTTGTAAATTTATTTGATATTTTCTGCTGGGCAAAGTTAGGGAACTGGTAGTAACTTTTCTGTGACAGTTTATGTAGGGTTATCTTCCCTTTCTGTCTTTGATTATTGCTGTCTAGGCATGCGCAGTGGCTGGGCGCGAACGGATTCTTCCGGCAAGGAGAGTTGATCTGGGTTCTGTTCGGACAAGATGTCTGTTTGTGCTCTCTGCATTACCTTGGGGATGGAAACTCTTCCACTTGTTGTTTAAGGTTCCCCTGTGTTATTCTGTTCGTCAGGAAGACGACAGTAGTTGTTAAGTTGTGATAGGAATTCGAAGCAAGGTAAAATGAACTTTAACATTACCTTTATTTGCAGTGTTTGCAGAACATATTTTGAGTCAACCTGTGAGGAGAGCTCACGGATGGTTGAGATGCAGAGTACTTTATTTGTTATGCTCGATGGAGCCAACTAAGACTGTTAGTCTTATATTTGAACAGAAGCCCAGGAGAATAGATATTATTCTAAAACCTGCATGTTAGCGGTATATTTGAACATGGACGATTATGTCTACATATGAGGAATCTACAGTGTTTACTTTCTCATAGAGGCCCAATGTTATGGCCGATATCTTCGAACAGAAGAATATAACTATCTGGAATGGAAGACCAGATGAGCTACAGCTTATTGCTATTGTGACTATGTAAATGAAAACTCGCCTGGTGTACGAGGGAGTTGTTTAGAGTACCTGACGCGCTGAGTCAGTGGTACCACTAATGTTATAGAACTATCTTCGAAAGGACAGATCATTGTCGATTCGTCCGACTAGATGGATGGGTCATGCTATATGTGAACGTTAGATGTACTTGCCAGTCATTTATCCATTGATGTGCTGTTCCTGATCTTCGTCTATTTGACTGTTGTAGATGTCATTGTGTAACGTAATAAATGGTTGTCACGAAACTGCAGTTACACAATTCATTGACTACTGCATGGGAGTGAGTGGGTGAATCAGCTACCTTTAAAGTACCATCAAGCATTCGCGTTCATTCATCCACACCTCTTCATCAACCTATACAAACTGTCGGGGACTACACACCTTGGGAGCTGCCTTATGTTTTGAAGGTCAACATGACACCTTCATAGCATCCCACGCCTGGTGAGCTAATTAGGCTGCAATGCTATTTGGCCCAGGTCAGTCCGACTACATTCTACACAGCACTCCACATCAACACAGAGCAGCGACATTGAGGTAGACGATACAATACTTTCATATAAACAGATCATAACATTTCACTATGTACACACCAGTAACAGTTCTTCACCAACTTTAACACGCATACGGAACTGGTGTGTAACAACGTGGTATAGGCTAGTCTCTAACACTTCACTCCTGAGTCATACACAAAACCACCTGCTACAGATTGTACACAGCCATGCTTCGTCCCCCTCGCCAGCACAAAAAGACTCCACTCGCTTCAAACCCCCTTAGTAACCTACTCGCCATTATCTATTTTTTATAGTTTTTTATATATATATTGTATGCATATATGTCTAAATAACACACCCAACATCACACAAAAATCCCCCCTAACCTACACCCGCCAGCTACACCACATTTACGTCACTCCCACCTCTCGATGCTGGATCTGGTATAGTGACGTCTCTAACACTTCACTCCCACCTCTAGATGCTGTCCCTGGAATAGGCAAGTCTCTAATACTTCACTCCCACCTCTTGATGCTAGACCTGGTATAGTCTCTAACACGTCACTCCCACCTCTCGATGCTGGTCCTCGTATAATCAAGTCTCTAGCACTTCACTCCCACCTCTAGATGCTGTCCCTGGTATAGGCAAGTCTCTAACACTTCACTCCTGAGTCATACACACAACCACCTGCTACACCCCAAATTGTACACACCCATGCGTCGTCCCCCTCACCAGCACAAAAAGACTCCACTCACTTCAAACCCCCTTAGTAACCTATTAACTCGTCATTATCGATTTTTTATATTTTATATATATATATATGTATATATGCATGTATATATGTCTAAATAACACACCCAACATCACACAAAAAATCTCCCCTAACCTACACCCGCCAGCTACATTACACCCATGCGTCGTCACCCTCGCCAGCACAAAAAACCTCCACTCGCTTCAAAAACCCTCTTAGTAACCTATTAACCCGCCATTATTGATTTTTTAATATATTTTCCGTCATTATCGATTTTTTGTATTTTATATAAATATATAAATATATATAAATATATAAATATAAATATATATATAAATATAAATATATATATATATATATATATATATAAATATATATATATATATATATATATATATATATATATATATATATATATATATATATATATATATATATATATATATATATATATATAAATATATATAAATATATATATATATATATATATATATATAAACAAACACACCAACACACATAACAAAACAATACCACAACACCAAGCAAACCAAAAGCAATACCACCCACACCACATCGCTTATACATTGTAGCCTTGTTGCCGGCACGACCGTAGTAGTGAGGTTAGACGTCACCCTACAGCACCCATAGACTAACTAACACCTCTTTGTCAATACTACTTACTTACTTAGTCGTTCCCCTTCTACCGTGAGGTGTAGAGGTTTGGAAGAGAGAGCGCCAGACTATCCTATCGGCTGTCTTCCTCCTGGCCTGGTTCCATTCTAGTCCTCGATCCTTCAAAGATTGTCTAATGTTGTCCTCCCAGCGGACTCTGGGTCGTCCTCGGGTTCTGGATCCTTGGCTCTTTGTTTCCCATGCTTGTCGTGGTATCCGATCTTCTCCCATTCTGCAGACATGGCCAAACCTTCTTAATTGGGACTGTTCTACTTGGGTCTGCAGGGGGTAGGATTTAAGGCCTTGACGTATCGTCTGGTTGCGTACCATGTCTCTTCTTGTTACTTCAACCACCTTCCTCAGATACCTCATTTCTGAGGTTTGGATCTGGCTTTTATGGGTTGTAGTCATTGCCCATGACTCGCATCCGTATGTCAAGACTGGGACATAGGTGGAGCGGTATACAGCCATCTTCGTTTTCTTACCAACCTCTCTCTCTTGCTGAGGAATCCTCGATTTATGGCCTGAAAAAGTCTCCCAGCTGCTGCTTTTCGAGTGGCCAACTCTTCTTTGATGCCTCCCTTTCGGTCTATAATAGCTCCGAGGTATTTAAAGTGGTCGACCTGCTCCAGGACCTGTTCTCCCAGCTTAATCTGATGTTTTCTTTCTTCTCGTGATATCACCATGGTTTTTGTTTTAGAGCTGCTTATGACCATTCCTCTCTTCTCCAGCTCTTCCTTCCAGACTTGCAGGTTGGATTGGAGATGTGCCTCTGATTTAGCAATCAGGGCAACATCATCAGCAAATGCCAGCTCCGAAATATAGACCTATCTCATCTTCCAGTACCCCACTGAATACTTTCTTGTTCTCTCCTTACATGCCTTGATGACATCGTCCATAAGGAGTATGAAGAGGTAAGGGGATAGGATATCACCTTGTCTTACACCAGTGGTGGTCCTGAACTCTTCCGACTTATGGTTTGCTGTCCTCACATAATTTCTGCAAGACTTGTAGAAGCTCTGTATAGCATGAATCAGAGGTGCTGGAATATTCTTCCTTGCCAAACAGTCCCAAAGTTTGCTCCAGGGGACCCTGTCAAACGCCTTTTCCAGATCTATGAAACAAAGATGCATCTCACTCTTATACTGAAGGGCCTTTTCACTCAGCTGTCTGAGTGTGAAGATTAGGTCTTGAGTACTTCGGTTTGCTCGGAATCCGCACTGGACCTCATCCAATTGTGGCTCAGCTAGGCGTCGGAGTCTCTGCTCTAGGATTCTAGAGTAGATTTTACCAGGGACACTGAGAAGGGATATGCCTCTATGGTTTCCATACTGTCGATTGTCACCCTTTTTGAAAATTGGTGTTATGATGGCAATCTCCCAATCCTTTGGTATGGTCTTGTTGTACCACGCTGCCTGTAAAACCCTTAAGAGTAATAGGTCGCCTGATGCTCCCATGAACTTAACCATTTCTGGTGTTATACCATCATGCCCTGCTGCTTTGCCCATCTTGATTTTCTCCAGTGCTGCCTTCAGTTCTTCCATCTTTATGTCATCTTCACCATCATTGGTTTTCTCTTCTGTGCTAGTGTTTATCATTTCTGATGCTTCACCATGCTCACCATCCAGGAGTTCTGAGAAATATTCTTTCCATCTTCCCATTTCTTCCTTCGGGGCAGTAAGCAATTTGCCTTGCTTGTCCTTTATAAATTTGAGAGGGCATTGTTTTTCCTTCCTCGTGTTCTTTAGGGTCTTATAGAACAATTTCTGGTTTTCTTGTGCATCTTTTTCTAGCTTTTCTCCAAATTCTTCCCAGGACTTCTGTTTTGCTGCTAGCACTTTGTTCTTTGCTTCTGTTCTGAGTGTCACATATTCTGTATATTTTTCCATTTGTCCTGTTGTGTTTTTAGCTCCTAAGTATTGTTTCCATGCCATTTTCTTCTCTCTTATTTTCTCTTTGACTTCCTCTGTCCACCAAGGTGTCCTCTTTCTCTTGTTCCCAAGTCGGACTTCACCGCATGCTTCTGCAGCAGCTG